>DF358309.1:80355-101527 GCA_000787875.1 Solanum virginianum
AAAAAAATTATAATTTATTTAGTTCCGATAACATTTGTAATAGTTCTAAATCCAAGTACAAATTAACGGATTGAACGTCAGGTGAAGAGTTCAAATTTCATCAATACTGTTTTTTGTTATTCCCTATCCCTCTCTTCATTTAACAAAATGATTTTAAAAAAAAAGAAATTATAAACTTATTTGTTGTAATTTAATGCCTTGAAATCTTTATATTTGTCTCTTGTATATCTATTATATGATCGGAGGATTCAGATATAACAATTTATTATCAAATTCACTCACTTGTCAATCGATATTATTTGTGTTCATATAATTGACTTTCGTTTGATACAACTAATATCAATTATTTAAATATAATTTATTCATTGCTATAATCAATATCCGGCTATCCGCATAATATCATAACTATAGCTGCATTTTGTAAATATGCAAACTATGTTCTACTAGATATTTATGAGATTTTCTCATTAAAACATCATCATTTTGATTGATCCAAAATAATTATAATGTGATTGTATTTTTGTACTAAAACAGCATCATCTGGGCCCACCATGGCTTTTTCTGAGCATAAATTTGACGTAAATCTTAGAGACTAATATTCCCATTTAATTTTAATCAAACGGCTCAAAATTGATATACCTTTAAAATCCTTGGTAATGCACTCTCTGACTTCACCGATGCCCGAAAAGCTTCTCGAAAATACTGCAAATTACTTCTAGGAACTGTCGTTTTTATTTTTTCCGCAGTCTTGAATTTTTCATTTAACATATTTCGCAAATCTCTTTTATTGATTACTGTTTCAAAATTTTTTTTAAATAAAGTTCATTATTGTAAAAGCTATTAAATTTCTCTTAAAATATTTAAAAATTTAAGACTCCACTAGATTGAATATATCAATTAAAGTATTATTATTTATATTTATATTTAATTACAAAAATCAATATTATAGTTATTATAATACTTGACAATCTAGTTAGTTTGAACTTGAAATATTTTATAAAGTATCTCAAAGAATTGAACACAAAGTCATTATTTAAATATAATTAATTCAAATTGAAGTGAATGAAGAAAAAAAATACCTATAATAAACTATGGCTTAACTTTTTTTAATTAATAAGTAGTAACCACACATACATACTAGTATACTCCCCTCGTCTCATATTATAAGGGCATCTTACTATAAATATTTGTCCCATATTATAAAGGCACTTACTAAATTATGATAGAATTAATTATTTTTTTCTATTTTATCTTTATTATTAATTAGTATATTAATAATTTTTTAAAACTTAATTTAGTGTATATTGATATAAATAAATAATAAAATGATAAAGTTTATATTAATATATTAATAATTTTTTAATAATCGTGTAAAATAAAAAGTGCGGGACGGAGGGAGTATTTGCCTCGTAAAATGGGACGGAGGGAGTATTTTTTATATTCTAGGGTATTTTGTTTCTTCTTTCTCACAATTTACATTTTACATCGCCCTTCATCAGATTTGGTCGTCTCTTTTTATGTACGCATATCTTCTTCATCACTCTTCCGCTCAGTGCTTTTGGTTCTTCGTTTAATCTTGCCTCGTAGTCAAATTTATCACTACTTTTTTGTGCATCTTTGAATTTTGGGGGTTGATTCTTTTGGAGGATTTGTAATTCTGAAGCCCTTATTTTTGAAGTACTTTGTATGACTGTTAATTGGAGTAGTTGGTGATTGAAGACCACAGAAGAACATTGTGTTAGTATTTCAATTTGGTTCTGGTCAAGTTTGAGATTTGGTTGTGCATGATTTATTTGTTATTGTGTTGTTAACTTTGCAGTACTCATGCTTGCTTTACTTTGCGCAATTTCGATAGCTTAACACATGAAAGACATGGTAGGATAAAAGGAATAGTAGAAAGATGATTGTTATGGTGACAACTTTTTGCAGGCCGTTATGTGTTGGAGTACCTCTATGGATGTAATTTATTTTCCTAAATTGGTTTACATGTTCCGGGATGGATGTTGAACGTGGGAACATGCACCAGCAAGGTGCTATAACTGATGACGGCGAGGATGAACCCAGTGAGAGTGGAGAAGCAAATGTAAATGGAAGGTCAAATGCACCTGATGGAGATAACATTGTTGAGCCGCAAATGGGTATGGTATTTCCTTCTGGAGATCAAGCGAAGAGTTTCTATGATGAGTATGCGAGGCGTTTGGGTTTTACTACCCGTGTCTGTCAGCTTAATCAACTGAAGACTGATTTTTTATGTGACAAGGTTGGTTTGAGAAGAGTGTCGGGTGAATCCTGTAATGCAATGCTTAGAGTGGAGTTAAAAGGTCAAAACAAGTGGGTTGTAACCAAATATGTGAAGGATCATAGTCACTCTCTTGTGTATGCCAATAAGGTGCATTGTTGGAGATCGCACAAGCATTTTGCAGTGACAAAAAAGAATGAACCTGAGAATAATCAGAGTGTTGGAATTGTCCCTAGTGGTGTAATGTATGTCTCAGTAGATGGTAACCGCATTCCTGTAGATATGAACCATGGAGCTACGAGAACTCGTCCTGAAGAGTCAGATCAAACTGTTAAGAATACTACACTTCAGAGTTTTTCTCCTAGACATTGCAATCAACGAAGAACATTAGGGAGAGATGCTCAGAATCTTCTTGATTACTTCAAGAAAATGCAGGCTGAGAATCCTGGATTTTACTATGCCATACAATTGGACGAAGATAATCGCATGTCTAATGTACTTTGGGCTGATGCAAGGTCAAGAAATGCATACAGTCATTTTGGTGATGCCATTATGCTGGACACTATGTACAGGGTTAATCAGTGCAGAGTCCCTTTTGCTCCTTTCACAGGAGTAAATCATCATGGTCAGACAATTTTGTTTGGTTGTGCACTTCTTCTAGATGAGTCTGAAGCTACATTTATCTGGCTGTTCAAGACCTTCCTTGCCGCTATGAATGACCGTGCCCCTGTCTCAATAATTACTGATCAGGATACTGTTATACAATCTGCAGTTGCTCAAGTTTTTCCTGAAACACGGCACTGTATCAATAAGTGGCATGTATTAAGGGGTGGCCAGGACAGAATGGCTCATGTATGTCAAATGTTCCCAAATTTCCAGGTTGAACTCTATAATTGTATCAATTTGACAGAGACAGTTGAAGAATTTGAATCGTATTGGGAGATAATCCTCGATAAGTATGACCTGAAGAAGAATGATTGGCTTCAATCAATATATAATAAACGTCGTCAGTGGGTACCAGTGTATTTTCGTGATACTTTCTTTGCAGCTATCTCCCCTAACCAGGAATATGAATGCTCATTTTTCGATGGCTATGTGAGTCAACAGATTACGTTGCCATTGTTTTTCAGGCAGTATGAAAGAGCTTTGGAGAATTCATTTGAGAAGGAAATAGAAGCTGATTTTGATACAATATGCACCACTCCACCACTAAAGACACCATCTCCAATGGAGAAACAGGCATCAACCTTATACACGAAGAAAATATTCTTAAAATTTCAACAAGAGTTAGTGGAGACATTTGTGTACACTGCAAACAGAATTGATGGAGATGGGGTTATCAGCATGTTCAGAGTTGCAAAATTTGAGGATGACCAGAAAACATACCTTGTCTCATTGAATATATCTGAACTGAAAGCAAATTGTAGCTGCCAGATGTTTGAATGTAGTGGCATCCTCTGCAGACATATTCTTACAGTTTTTACAGTAACTAATATTCTTACATTGCCATCTCATTACATTTTGAAACGGTGGACAATAAATGCAAAAAGTGGTGCTGAATCAGATGAACATGTACAACTTCATGGTATTGAATCAATGGCACAGAGATACAACAGTCTCTGCAGGGAAGCCATAAGATGTGCTGAAGAAGGGGCTGTATCTCAGGAGACATATAATGCAGCATTAGGTGCTCTTAAAGAAGGAGGAAAGAAGGTGGCTCTTGCAAAAAGAAATGTTGCTAAAGTTTCACCACCTAGCTCACAAGTCAGTGGCATTGGCTATGATGATCGGAGGACGTCTACCTATGCTTCAGAAATGACACCACTATTGTGGCCACGACAGGATGAAATGACAAAGCGCTTTAATCTTAATGATACTGGTAGTCCTGCTCGGGCTGTTGCTGATTTAGATCCCCAGCGCATGGCCCCTGTTTCTCTTCACCGTGATGATGGTCACGCAGATAACACGGTACTGAGATTCATTATTATCTTATTTAGTTTCATTATCAGACTTCTCAAGTCATGGTGGCACTATTGATTTTTTGGGGATTCTTAGGTGATTCTTCCTTGCCTCAAGTCAATGACTTGGGTGATGGAGAATAAAACTTCGGTACCTGCAAATAGAGTTGCTGTCATCAACCTGAAGGTGCATTTCAGAGTTTATCTATAATTTGATTTTAGTTCACTGTTTTAACTTCTCTTTAAAGACCATCATTTTGGTGAATTGATTGATTGTTGTTTTGATTATGTAACTAATGTGTTTTGGATCGGGATGTCAGGGTTCTGTGTTTCCTTTGGCTTTGTGACCACTTGTGCCTTTGTTTAGTTTCAGTTATCATGTTCTTGACTGCTGATATGTCATGGATTTGATTATTCAATTATTGTTCACTGAATTTCTTTGGTTGTAGCTGCAAGATTACAGTAGGACTCCTTCACGAGAATCGGAAGTTAAGTTTCAGCTATCTCAGGTCACGCTAGAGCCCATGTTGAAGTCTATGGCTTATATCAGCGAGCAGCTCTGCACCCCGGCTAATAGAGTTGCTGTCATCAATCTGAAGGTATGTGTAGAAAATTTGAAGTACTGTTATTTCTGTTAATATATAACTATTAGGTGTACACACAGACTATATTCATTTATTTTCTGATGAGAAGGTGATGTTATTTATTCCTCTTCGATCGATATCAATTCCCTTTTTATTACACTTAGAATTTCCCTGTCATATTCATTCTCCTCCAGTTTATCATATTTCCTATTTTAAGTGCCTATATGTTTCTTATCCTCCTGTTTTCCTTCGTTATTCTCTCAATTTTTTTTGGAGAGGAGAGGCAGTTGGTATAAGGACATGGTAAATCTGTCTGGATTACGAAAAAAAATCTAATCTTCTTTGACGTGCAATGGCAACACATCTGATAGGCAAATGCATCATCAGAAAGTTACTTCTCTCTTTTATTTCTTTTCCAAAGTAAACCTGGTAGGGATGGGGACCTATCAGTAAAATGAAAAATTTAACTTGGTATGAAGGATAAATGAGCATTCCTCAAAGAACATTTTCTTAATATTCATATCCACACAATTTAAGTTGAAAACCTAGATAACTGACCTTATGCATGAATCCTGTGGTACGGCAAGGAAGATAAGGCCAACAATTTTCCTCCTTAACACCTCAGTCTTTTTGCTGATTGGTCTCCTAGTCCTTATTGCCCAAAACACCAAATAATGCATTTTTTTCATCAACTTGTCTCATGCTTATTGATTTGTTCAAACTGTTGAACTGGATTAGGTTCGGACAGAAGTTGTGTACATGAACTTGAACTGATTGTATTTGTCGGCTAACTTGGTATTGCATCGCGAATGGTGTGTGGCATCCACTTCCTAGGAAGTAGTGGTTGTGAGGGTTTTTAGATGCAGATCTTGCCAATTAAGGTGCCTAAAACAAAGCAAAATGTGTAGAAGGGATTTCTATGCCAGTTGGAGGGGTAAAGTATGTACTAGGCCTCTTTTTTTGTTTGTATAGCAACACGAGGAGCCATTTTCATTGTAGAAAGCTTGAGGAATAGGAGAAAGATCTACACTAGTTAGACTTTCATGTATAAGAGAGGAGGGAGGATGTCAACCACCTAAACTTCATTGTCTTGTTGCTCATAGGCTATGGTGTACAGTGGAACATGTTTTTTGACTGTGTATGTAGGTGGCCGATATTATTTTAATTAGCGAAATTACTGGCTTTGCCACTCGCAAGAACATTAAATGCGCTTGCCAGGATAGAAATTCAGGAGAAAAAAAATCGACTAGCAATATAAATTATAAATTAAAAAAATAATTGTCTACTCTTTATATTAGATAATATTTTAAAATTTTAAATTAAATCACTCAAGTCTTCATAATAATAGTTACAAATAAATGACTAACATTTTGTAAAATACATGAAAAAAATTATAGGCCTTTTATTAAAAACTGGTTTAGATGACTAATTTTGTTGGATAACCCATGTCAAGGAATAAAAAAAATGAGTAGATCACTATAATAATATATTATAAATTCAATGAGATTTCATGTTGTGAAGGGCACACATAATATCCTCATTAGAAACATTACTAAATACTTACTTTTCTATATAAGACACCAAACAACCAGTCAAAAATTCGTTATCTATTTGATTTCGTACGTGAGACTTAATCAATCTCATTGTAAAGAATCTTTTTTGAATAATACCACTCCATTAAATTTAAACTAAGATCATATAATCTACATAATTAGTAATTTAGGATCAAATAAAAGAGGTTTGCAGATAATATAATAAATGATTCGTGTCAATTCGTCATGTGCAAATCCAAAAAATAAAAAAATAAGTAAATTTAATTATCAATTGAATGAATCCTAAATAATTTCATTTTAATAAACAAATAGAAAAGAATAAAACTATTATCATGAACAAAATAAAAATAAAAACTTCAGGCATATAATAAAAAAAAGAATGAAACAAAAATACTAACACAATATAGAGATTTGAGATGCCGAATGAGGATAATTGATGGACAATGACTTTTTTCTTTTTAAGAAACTCACAAGGCACAAATACATAAAGATTTTAAGTTTTATTTCAATTCTATTTCTAATAAAAGGCAATAGGTTGATTTGAATGAATTAGAGTGGGTCTGTAGGTTATTTAAGACTAAAATTTAAGAGAAAAAAACTGCACATTTTAAGTCTCAACTTTAAGAGAAAAAGATAAAAAGGAAAGAAAAGTGGTTTAAGGGCGGAAAAGAAGGAGAAAAAACTGCACATTTTAAGAGGGGAAAAACGAGGGAAAGGAAAAACAGCCGTGGGGAATCGAACTCAAGATGTTCAGTACCTCCGCAGGCCCCTTAGCCACAAGAGCTAGAAGCAATTTGCTGTAAGGAGTGTCCTTTTAATTGTTTTAACCTTTAATATTTATTTTTATTATGTACCTATATGTATATTTAGTAAATTTTTCCGACGAACCCATGTCACGTGACACCCCTTGACTCTTCCTAAATCCACCCCTGAATGCAGCAATCTACAGATACGGACACTACGTTTAAATGCTGTGTTCAGCTGTTATCTTGTAAAATCAAGCAGACACATCAGCTTCTGCAATGATTCGTCTTACTGATCAGAATCTCTTTCTTTTCAGCTTCAAGATACAGAAACAGCTTCAGGGGAGTCGGAGGTGAAATTTCAGGTTTCTAGAGATACTTTAGGTGCCATGTTGAGGTCAATGGCATATATCCGCGAGCAACTGTCAAATACAGTAAGTTCCCTTGGCCTTTTCAGTATATATCATCTGGTTTCACCTTTCCAACTTGAAATCCTTTTAAGATAAAATTGACTTCACTGCTTTGTCATCCCTGTTCCACTCAAATGGACTAAAGAGAAAACCTGAAACTGGAAATGGTTTTCTTGCTGAAGTTCGTCTTTGATGCAATCCGATCAAATTTATTTGTGTGGAAATATCTTCCAGACTGTGCGAAGTAGCATCACTGTTAACTGCTTGAACAATACTCAAATGTAATTCTAGTTCCACCAAAAGGTGACAACAAAATTAAATGTGCTAATCTCATCACAAATAGAAGCTTGTTTCACTGACATCTAGACCTCCCTCTCGACACATTTAAGTTGATTGATAGAGGTCTATTTTTACTTGATACTTGTTACAGGAGCATGCTATGCATTACATGCATGTTGTATGCATGTCCAAGTACATAGTTTAGCCATGGACGACAGAACTAGAAATAAAGCTTATGCAGTGCCACTGGTGCTTCTTTTGGGACCATTCCCAGGATGTGTCCAAGTAGTGCGATGAAATGCCATATCTTCCACATAAGATTCAGTTTAAAAGTCTGTCGACATCAATAACTGTGTTTGGTCAATTCGACCCATGCATTGATCAGAACCTTCTTGTTTGCTAGACGTTAACTGTTCACCTCAACTTGGATGGCAGGTTGAGTCGCAACTGGAGACTCCAGCAAAAAAGCAAAGGAAATAGAAGTTATGTCCTTTTACCATTTACAGCCAGTCGTGTGAATAGATAACCTTGCGGACTAAGGTGATGCTGACATTCTTCTTTAAACATGTAATTAGTATGGTAGAATTTGGAATCACCCAAGTTCTCATTGTGGAGCTTTAGGTAGGATAGCAGTTTACATGCTTTGCGTTTTCTGCATTATTTGTAGATGTAAATTATTAATTTTAAGAATGCAAGGCCATTTTTTTTCCCTTTTTCAAACATTGGCATTCAAACGCATACATGTTACATCCCACCAGCACAATTATTCGACAACTCCCGCCAGCAAAGCTTAGGCAATTGGGAATAAAGACATTTGCTCTTTCTTAATGCTACTTGTGCTGATGCAGGTATGTCTAACAACCTGATCAGCAAACGCCAAGAGGTGAAAAGTGGATTTTTTGAGAATAAATTGCATTTTTTTTTGAGAGGATGAAATAAAAATGCAATTTACATATTGCATTTTATGTAGTAGTAGTTATTTAAAACCAGGCAATTATGATTTGTAAAATATAATCATGTGGTTTGTCAGTCTGTAAATTGTGTTTGAACAATAATTCTTTTCCTGTTTTAGCTCAGAGTTGATCAAATGAACCTCTTAATTGAACTAGAAGCCAACTTTGGGTGGATGGGATATTATAATAGAGCTTCTTGTTAACATGCTCAATTTTCTTTTTATATATATATATATATATATAAACAAGAAGAATAATGATGTTTTTGTTAGATAAGTGAAGACATCAACAGTATCAAAATTTTACAACTTCACCGACATGGGTTGAAATTGCCTTTACTTGGGAGTGCTTTACCTCCAATGTGGAACTTTTCGACACAAATCTAGATTTAGTTGAGCTCCAATGTAAGTACCAGATATAGGGTGAGAAACCAAAAAGTGGAGCTCGAGTTCAAGTTCCCCAAGTATGAAATTGCCTTTACTAGGGAGCACTTACCCCTAATGTAGGACTTTCCAATACGAATTTAGATTCAGTTGGGCTCCCACGTAAGAACCAAAAAAAAAAAAAAAACACTTCACAACTAATAATATTAGAGCTTTTCCACAATATCTTCATAACTTCAAGAGAGTTTTCTTGATGAAGTCAACTAACATTACTAGTACTTTGTCTCTATTTACTCAACCTATACAAAGGATGGTGAGAGTAGAAACTCTGGCAGTGATCTCTTCAAAGGAATCCCACAAAAGGGACACCAAGGTTTTGGCTGTTCAAAATCTGTGTTAGTCTTGAAATCTGAAGGATATCCAGGCATTCTGAAGAGGGGTGAAGGGGCTAATTTTGAAACCCATCTCTGACAGCACATGCAATGCCATACCGGCTCAATTGGGCAGATACGCATAGAAACAGCACATCGAAATATTTTGTGTCTCGCACTATTTCCAGTATCACACTTCACCCCCTGACAGACTGCGGAATCTGGAGAATCAAATGGTACTGATGCTGAGCAGAAACTACATTCCTCCTTTTCTACATATTCACAAAAGGACGGACGCTGACTGCAAAATCAGAGAAACAGTGAGTCAGAATCAGCAACATTCCCATGTAAATATTACTCGTATCTGTATCATCACGCCACAATCAACTTGATAATACAAAGACAATGCAAATGGCATAGATCATGCATAAGAGAAGTTATTAAAGCAGGCATGTCGTGGGACTACCTCTTCTCGACGGTTCGTACTTCATCTGCAAGAAGTTTCAGATGATTCTTTATATCTTTACGATGAATTGCAACCCACTGCTCCATCTGTGCTGTTCCAACAGGGACCCAGTAACCAGGTTTACTACCCTTTCCATGAGAAGCAGAGGTGACACCAAGAAAGACACCAAAGCTATAGCCAACCAGCCTATCTCTCAGTTCCATTTCACAATTTGAATGAAGCTGTGTCCAATCCAATCTTTCATCTTCACCACCACCGAAAACCTCCAAAAGATGTGATTTTCCATCAAGTTTATCTGTCTCCACCTTTTTCAAGACTACCAGCTTGCTGATGATGTTGAGGAGTTGCAACTTACGCGAGGAGATTTTCGAGAGACATTTAATTGCTTCAGACAAGTTTGCAGAAACTCCCACAGAACATTTCAACCATTTAAGCACAATATGTTCCACGTATGTTGGAATAGACTGTTTAAAGGCCAGGAGTGCTGCTACAACATCCCAAACAACCAGTGGTTTATCCAAATATTCATGCCAATTTAATGACCATAATATATTATTCTCCCAACTAATTAGCTCCTTCTCAGGAAAATCGGGGAATACTTTAACATCAAAATCTGGACAAACGGCAGAAGAAATCTCCAGTTGCTGTCCTCCAATCCATAGATATTCTACTGCAGCTTTCAGAGCCCTGGATGTTTTGAGCAAAACGATGTTAATTTCTCAAACAAGCTATCTTTCCCACTAAAGCACCGGCACGAGTTTATAGTCTCTCTTAGATTAGACAGAAGCACAGGGCAGTAGCCATATTATTTCTAGTCCATATTAGTGTGAATCCATTAAAGAAGTAAGATTTAACTTTACAGAAGACAACATGTCAATAATCAACGAAATATCATTTATCATAGTGGCAGTCCAAGTATAGACATCCTTCCTTTGTTCATGTAGATTATGTATACTTTTAATTGAAAGATAGATCTATGCATATTGGACAATGGCAGTTTCATGTAGCAGATATGGTAATCTGCGAAGGAGAACTCATTGATTTATGCATTGGTATAGCTTTTACCAATCAAACCAACTTTTCCCTCACAAGAGATGATGAAACGGAAGAGAAAAATGACCTAGAAAACTATATGGACTTTTTAAGCATTCTAAAAGTGGAAACTCCAGAATATGTTGAAACCGGGAGGTCGTAGGTACCCAGTGGAGAACACCACCGTCGTAAAAAAAGAAAATACTAATAGTTGAAAAAGAATCTGCCAGACCCTTCTTTTGTAAAGTACTATCAAGAGCATGGACGAGTTTTTATAAGTTGAATGATAAATCTTTAGCCTGTTAAATATATACCTAGATCCTAGTGAAAGTTGGCATCTACAAATACAAAACAACAAACAGCCAAAAATGGGAAATAGAATACCTTGCCTCGTACATTTGATTTAGTTGCTCGGTAGAAAAAGCTCTTACCTGCAGGGTGTGTATAACTTTTGTTGGTATAGAAGTATTAAAACAGAACATAAAAGAATAAACATCTCATTCAGTAATTACCATTATTAAGAAAGGATCTTTACCTGATGATCTGTTTATAACGCAAGAAGCTTGTAACTAAAGAAAGTAGATCTTATAAGGGGCATATAATAGTTTCAGGAGGGAGTTTCTAGTTGGACTTAACTGCCGAAAACCTATACTAATCCAGATTTAACAAGACTTTGTCACATTCTGTTCTAAGAACAAATACCAAGATGGTAACACCTAAGATGCTGGCAAGAATTATCCATCTGCCGAGATTTATGGGAGAGTTTCCTGTAAGATATTTCAGTGTGATTTTAGTAGATTAATATTAGCAGACAAAGTTGTCAAGTTATCCTGTGCAGGCAGGGGAGAAAAAACAAAATCAATCATTTAAGAATAAAGACAGATGCTGTCTTCTCTCTATTCTCTCTTAGCATAGGTTAACCTAACGTGCACCGTCGAGTTCTGTGGAACAGGGACGAGGTAGCGGGAAGGATCGCCTAGGAAAAAAAACCACTTGTAGCATTTAGTAGCTCAGTAGGGTTTCGGTGGAGGCCTCATCTTCAAAATGCCCTATCATGCCGGCACCAATGGAATAGTTGACACCACTGAACCCCTCATACAGTTGCAGCAAATTGACACAGGAAGATACAAGTATTGAGGTAGACAAAGTTCTAGCCGGGGATTCACAGCCCCAAGAGTTACTGGGGCCCGCTGCACCTCATTCAAACCACGAAACTCTGATTTTAACTTCAGTGAGGAGTTTTTGACTGATATTCCTCCATGGGTTAAGTTCCCCAATCTACCACTGAGTTGTTGGAGTTGCGGCAGCCTATTGACTTCGACTGGAAACCACAATAGTCCTCAGCGCTTAACTATATAACATATATAACCTGCCCAGAAGAAAGCTGTGTCCAATAAGGTGACCAGGATAGAGTGCATCAAAGAAGATGGTCCAGGAATAGAAATCAAAGAATGTTGTATCCACTAGTAAGCCCATCCCGGCCAAGCAACAACAAGATGTTATCCCTTTGCAAGCCCAAACACAGTGACCTATATACTCCAAAGTTGCATACAGTGACTGAGGTAAGCAGACAGCATCAAGGAGTTCCTGTAGTTCCCCAGGTTGAAAAGCTTCAAACTCAACTAACTTCCAAAGGGAAGGAGAATTCACAGGGTCCAGAACCCAACCTTGATAATTTTCCAATGCTTGGATCTGTGCTTGTTCATAAGAACACGCCGCTTAGAAACAGTTCCCAACTAGTGAAGAGAGCAGATCACAATGTCAATCAGAGGGCTAATAAGGATAAACATCCAGACATGGTGGGGGCTCCTCGACATTCTTCGGACTTGCTTAGTTTGGAATATCAGGAGGGTGAATAAAAAGTATAAACAAAAGGAGCTGAGGAATTATATGAAAACCGAAAAAAAAGTAAGTTTATTTTTTTGATGACGTAAAAAAAAAAAAAAGGAAGAAGTTTATAGGCCTACTAGAGACTAGAGTCAAACAACAAAGAAGTGAGGATCTCCAAACTCATTGAGCCAGGGTGGGGCTTCCTAAATAAATACCACAGGCTATAAATGGTAAGATTTGGATCTTATGGGATAGTCGACATAACAATGTCACATTTCTTAAAAGCTAATGCCCAATTTATCCATTGTAAAGTTCAAGCTGTTGCTATCAAGTTTCAATGTGTTATGACAGTTGTTTATGGCTTCAATACAGAGGAATAGAGAAGAACTCTATGGGACAGCCTTATTAATATGCCACAGGCCTCTACTAGTCCATGGTTACTTTGGGTGATTTTAATGCTGTTTCTCTCCTCTGCTGATAGAGTTAGTGGTAATCCGGTGAGTTATTATGAAGTAAAAGAGTTTGCTGAGTATACTAACACTCTTCTCTTCAATGAATTGAAACGGAGAGAGGAATTTTCAATTAAACCTATAAACAAGAAGGAGAAGATAAAGAGCGGAACAGGCTAGACAGCGCTTTTGGGAACTTTCAATGGATGACGAAGTGGGACGACATCCCTCTTGAATATGATCTGCCTAAACAGGATATTGATGTTTACTAAGTTCATTGAAAATTGTGAATTAGTATGCAGACAAACCTCACTCAGGGAAAAAAATGACTAAAGGGATGATGCATTACCACAGCCATCACCAGATTCCCTGGAGATACGGCTAGACCAAAGCAAGAACAAAATGCATCTGGCACCTGCAAAGAAGTTTTCATTTATGAAACAGCTACTGATACAGATGCATGAACCAAGATACATGTGCGTACATCAGCAGAGCTTTCCACACCAGGTGTATTGGAAGGAATAGGTACTTCACACAGGGAATTTTCATGTAAAATCCAGCAGCGTGTGGAGTCATCCTGCACAATATTCAGAAAGAAAGTTTATCTACCATTAAGTTATGCTCAAAATGCAAGAACTTACATGTAAATCTAACATTGGGATTGGTAAATAGAGCTGTTTAGTTATCCTAAAAATTAATCTCACATAGGGATTTGGGGGACGGAATTTAGAAAACTCTTGTATGATACATTACTTTGACAGCCATCATAGTCAGAGAGACATCCAAAGAGAGCTCTCCATTAGGTTTGATAACACTACTCAGAGAATGGTAACATTGTGGTTTAGACATTTACGATGAAAATCACAAAGAAGACTTAAAAAGTCCAAGTAGAAACACCAAATAATAAAGTAGCTTACCTGGCTGCAGCTGTATAGGCAACGTCCGTCAAAACCCCAAGCTAGACCTGTAACCTAGAACACATCCACACAATTTAATATCTCCAGATATTAAAGAGGTAAAGTTTTGAGAATCAACAAGAACTCACAGCATGGTTATGGGCATCACAGAAGCCAGCTTTCTCAAATCTACAAACAAGAATGTCACAAGTCCACACTTCAATTGATCCAGATCCCTTGCCAATGGCTAAAAGCATTTTGTTAGGCGACTGCCCAGACACAGTGAGGGAAACCATAGAGGCCATTGCGAAGTCGGCAGCCTTTACCTGTTTACACAATAAGAAACAGATAATGAGACGAACAGTGAAAAAGGAATAACTAAATAAAAATCTGTATGTCAAAAGGAGACCTCCTTCAATAGCGAAAAGGGTGAATCACTAAGTTCTGATGATTCTACTAGTCTTCTGCTACACGCCTGCCAGATCTTCACACTATAAAATAAAAAGTAAGAAGAATAAATTGTTGAAGCTATTAACTCGTGCAAAAATGCGATATTGCAGGCCATTGCATTATTTGACACCAACATCTACATTTATAGGCGTCTTCTGCAATTAGTATGGTTGAGTAGCATCAGTTTGATAAAGGATGTTATGACATACGGAGATGAGTGTGAAGTGAGTGGAACACTTCACATGGTATCAATGCATACGTAATGAATGATTCCCCGTATCTGTTTGAACTTCCATCTTGAAAGGAAGCAGATCATTCATCCATGGAGATTGGAGATGGAAGAAACCCAAATTGACGCTTGCATGGTGGTCATCCACTATTGGATGTTCGCCAGAAGAGCTGGCAAGAAGCTGGGTGTGGACCTGTATCCCTGCTTTGCCTCTGAACATGGTGGTCACAAACCACTTTCAAGCAGAAAGCGAGATGCGTGGGGAATGGATTGAAACAGAGGAGGAAACCTTGCTAAAAAGCCATCTGGGCAGGCCAGGTTTAAAGTTAGAGGTGACAGTTCAGAGGTCCCTAGAGAGAAGGATAAAGATGACCGGGGCAGACAACATGATCATATGCTTTTTCTATATCTAGCTTGCATAGAATACCGGGACTGTTTTAGTCAAGTCTTGACTCAAGAGCTTCATTGCCACCAAAACAGCATCCATAATTTGCCTCCCCTTAATAAAAGCCCTTTGTTGAGAGCTCACTAGATTTGCCATTACCTTTTTTAGTCTCTCAGTCAGCACCTTTGAGAACAGTTTATAGATACTTCCCATCAAAACTGATAGGTCTGAAAAGTTGTTTATGGCTTCAATACAGAGGAATAGAGAAGAACTCTATGGGACAGCCTTTCAAAACTGATAGGTCTGAAATCTCTCAATTCTTTAGCTCCTTTCTTTTTTTGGGATTAGGGCTATGAAAGTTGCATGAAAGCTCTTTTCAAGCATCTCCGGTTCATGAAAATTATGGAATACATCCATGATGTCTTGTTTCATTATCTCTTAACAGTTTGATTCAGCATGTTAACTAAAACTTCTATCCTTCAAAGCTTCCATTCTGCTGTTCTATTACCATCTGATTAATAATTTCTTCCTTAATAACAAGAAAGTTGAGCATTATAATACAGGATGGCACTACCACCCGGAAACTTTGACACAACTGTTCTTGGCCTCTTGCTTTGCCAATTGATTACCTCATTTCTTCCTCATTGGCAATAAAACGTTTAGTATTAATAATGTTCTTTTAGCTTTACTATAATAGGATGGTCACTAACACGTATTTCTTATTTAAGGCTATCATTCAACTGTTCTTCCCCTCTTCCTTTTACCACTTGACTTTACTTATTCTGTCCACATTGGCAATTATAAAACAATCTTATTCCTTCATCTAGAAGCTAAGTGCTCTAAATTATTTTGGATTTTCTTCTCTTGATTTGTTTATTCAGAACATTAATACTGAGTACGAAAAAGCAAAACACAGGAGCCTCAAGACAATCAGGTGAAAATGGTGGAGTCAGCTTGCTAACAACTTCGTTTTTAGTTAAATTCTTTTTAGTTTCATGGCAGACCAGGATGTGTGGAAGTATACTGAACCCAGAGCTGCTATTTTGCTATGATTATTGAATAATATCAACATAGATACATACCTCCCATTGTCGCCTCTGGATTCCTAGGTGATAAGAATGTACCACTAAAACATAACGGTAAGTTCTACAAAAATGGTGATTAGGCTTACTATATTGTATGGGGTGAGATGTTTGAAGCATCAGAAATGAACAATTCCCAACTGATTGTTGTGATCCAAGTATCATGTGCTTTGAGAAGTCCAACAAGCAATGTTTGATTTGAGTCGGTGCTGTTCATAATAGAGTAGCTTTCTGGTTTATGAATTCTCCACAATGAGATTACGCCAGACTTCCCTCCAACCGCAAGTACAGAACAGCCAGTGGTCGAGACATTAGCAGTAGATATACCACATCCAGATGTCTGTGGCAGACAGGGCGACCATGCAACAACGAGTGAAGACAGTATCGCATTGCGAGATGCATATTCCTCGGCAGTGATTAGTGATTCGTAGTCATCTTCAACAACTTTCTTAGAAGACTTCGGTCTTAAGCGAGGAGCAGTATAAGTATTTTTCTCTTTCTGACTGTAAGCTTTGACAGCCATCGCCTGACAAAAAAGTAATAGCATCACAAGAAAAGCTCGTATTGAAGTTGGTAATAAGCATATTTCGTCATCTAAATAACGGAATAAGCATATTTTGTTCACTTCTTTTCCCTTCTATCTCTATATACATTCTTTGCAGTCTAGTATTACAGCATGTGATAGTAACAATATTCAAGCATAGTGAAAATACTTGGAGGAAACAAAGAGATCAGCAAGTACGGGCAATGCATTCAGTCTCCGACGCTTCAGTTGCTTTCTCATGATAGAGATTGGCAGATCATCATCATCTCCCTCATCAAAGCAAGCTTGACTAGGCTGTTATAACAGAAATTAAGTCAAGTCAAATACAGCTGAATATACAGAGAAGTGGCACTGTTTCATGTGAAAAGACTAAAATCCACATAATGGAGAAAGCAATGAATTTTACTTACATCAGCAACTTCTGAGACACTCAACTTTGCAGCCTGAAAATTGGTAGTTGTAAGATAGCTATACAACATGTGTGATATATCCATGACCTGTTGAAGTTTGATAATTAGATCAATGGGCAAAGACTAGAAGGATAAAGGAAGGCAGATCATTATGAAGAAAGGGGAGAAAGTCGTTGAAGATTGTTCAAGAAAACCATGTGGCTTGATCACCGAGGACTCTAAAGTTCTAAATTGAACTTCTAGATGCGCATTGGAGAGTGTTTTCACAAAAAGTGTTAAAAGGGTCTGGAATAAGAATTGAACAGGAAAATCTAAAACCAAAGCCATGAGTGAATGCAGAAGACTTATTGAATGATTTCAGGCATCAATTGAGGTAGTAAAATATTATGTTTCAAAAGAATATTACTGGGTATCAAAGTCTCCAATCTGCGAGGAAGTAGCCCATTCTTCAACCATGCAAAAATGAATTACTGTTTAGGCAGCTCTAAGGTCTTTTATATACGGTGGAAGGCAGGTTATACTCAGAACCAAGTAAAACTAAGGGTCGACAAGAGTACAAGATCAGCACCGAGGAGTGTTAGGTGATCTTATTTCGAGAAGATCCCCAGTCAGTATGTAAGTTTTATCTCCCTTGCATTTCCAATGGGCCTTGTTGCTTTAAGTTTGAAGAGACACAAAAATAATGTGCAAAAAAGCAAAAAATTAGATCACAATGAAACAAAGGAATTTTATTGCCCTTTTTTTCTTAGAGGTTACATGTGTATTAAGGACATTAAATACAATTTGCTATCCACAACCTGGTTAAAGACAGCGGGAGGAGACTCAGAGCACTTTGCAGTCGTGATCAGGTTTGCCACAAGGTCAGCTCTTACTTTGTTTCTATTTAACTTGATGATGGATGAGATTTATGTCATATTCAAGGTAAGATGTCATGGTATATGTTATTTGTAGATGACATGGTACTGAATGACATAATACTGATTGACTAGACTTGCAGCAGAGTTCACACTATACTGGAGGTTTGGAGACAAACTCTGGAGTCTAATACGTTTAGATTGAGCAGGACCAAAACTAAATACTTAAATGGCAAGTTCAATGATGTAATACATGAGGTTGGCATGGAAGTAAGGCTTGATACACATGCCATCTTTAAGAAAGGAAGTTTTAATTATCTTGGGTCTTTAATCCAAGAAAATTGAGAGATCGACGACAATGTCACATATACCAGTGTGGGTGGACAAAATGAAGGCTCGCCTCTGGATTCCTAGGTGATAAGAATGTACCACTAAAACATAACGGTAAGTTCTACAAAAATGGTGATTAGGCTTACTATATTGTATGGGGTGAGATGTTGGCCAATTAATAGTTCTCATGTTCAGAAGATGAGAGCTGCGAAAATAAGAATGTTGAGTGAATATCTGGTACTCTAAGAGATAAAACAAGGACCGAAGATAATAGGGACAAAGTGGGATTGGACTTCCGTGGTAGACAAGATAGGGAAGCAAGACGGTTCAGGCACGTGACAAGGAAATGCACAGATGCCTCAATGCCGAGGTGTAAGAAGTTGGCACATGTGGGTTTAAGGAGAGGTAGTGGTAGGCTGAAGAAATATTTCGGAGAGGTGATTAGAAGGTAGTGGTAAGGTCTGCGTACATTCTACCCTCCCCAGACCCCACTTGTGGGATTCCACTGGGTATGTTGTTGTTGTTGTTTTGATTAGAAGGTTATGGTGCAAATTCAATTTACCAAGGACATGACCTTAGATATGAGGATCTGGAGGTCGTGGATTAGGTAAATAAGTGTTGTCTAACTTTCATGCGGGATAGTCTTGGTGGTAGTTTGGTGCACCATACCTGTTTTTCCTTTCATACCAATAGTATTAGCAGTATTCTCGTAGTTTCTAGTCCTTTGATTTTTATGATTACATGTTTCTTGTACTTTGGTTATCGCATTATCCTATTGTGTTACTATTCTTTTTCTCATGAATGTCATTGGACCCGTTTTCTTATAATTTATTATGTCTTCTTAACTTCTGTATTTTCTTTTATAAACTGCTTTAATATGTGTTAGTTGAACTGAGGTTTTTCCGGAAACCGTCTATCTCTTCATCCAAAGTAGCGGGTAAGGTCTGCTTATACTCTACTCTCCCCATACCCCACCTATAGGATTACACTGGTATTTTTTTTAAGGATAAAGAATATTATAGTTCTTCACACCAGCAATCTACTCATACGTTGAACATTTTCTATTCACACGATCCTAAGAAGCCTTACTGCACCTGAACTCAAGGAATTATTTACTCTTCCATATCATCAATTGTGATTCTCTACTTTTAGGTTAATGTAGCTGATTCAATTCGTATATTGAAATCTTAGACAGTAACAACTTTCTTGTCTTATACATTTGAGGCACCCCAACAAACAAAAACAAGTAGAGTACCAAAAAGTTATGAATATACTATTCCACATCCTTGTTTGATTCATACCTCTACCCACTCTGCTGAAAACTCGAGAAATGGCATCCGGTAAAGCCTTACATGTCCTTCAGTAGTGCAGACTGCAAGCAAACAACTACACAAAGCCAAAACATTTAGTGTTGAGAACGACCAAAGATCATCAAAACTGACATGTTTCATTCATCATACCCAGAATTTGAAGCAAATCCAATAGGTGACCAGGATATTGACCGAACACATGGCCGATTTTCCCGATTTTGTTTTTCTTGAGGAGAGGAGTCTCGAGATAATGCAATATGTAACATACAATCAGAGAGTAAGTCTGTAAAGATTCCAAGTAGAAATTCAGGCATAGTAGGAACATACATACAGACTATTAATACAAGTAATTTCACTGACATGGGTAATTTCCCGACACCCAAGCAATAGTTAAACGAAGAACCTATACGAGATATGGTTCTGAACAGACAACATTATTTTGTACCAACAAGGAACTCATTCATGCACCAAAAATTAACTGTACAAGACACATAACATTACCTTTTCTATCAATCAACCCAACAGAAAATGGTTTGCCAGGAGGGATAGTAATGAGACCTCGTGACCCAAATGGTTTAGCTGGATTCTGAAAGAAAGAAAATTTAATATTTCAGTATTTAATCTATGATACTAAATTGAAACAGGGCGGAGCTACATTCACCCAAAGGTGGTCAGATAACACCCTAAGTCGAAAAACTTTTTCGAAGATATAGGTTAAATTTGGATATTTTGATATATATCAATTGTTGAACACCTTTGATACAAAAATCATCAACCTTCAACAAAAAGGTTGGCTCCACCACTGAATTGAAAGCTTGTTAAATATCCGAAGATACAAACTTTTACAACATTATTACAAGAAAAGGTCCAAGAGGATCAGTTGTCAGTATGAAATTTACCAATATGGTAACAATATGACCGGAAGCCACTGCGACCAGATTCTCCTCCGACCAAGCTACAGAATTGGGGTAAGATGGAGAAGCCACAAGTATAGAAGCTTGAAAACTCGAAGACATTGTTATATTTACCAGACCAAAATTGTGAATCCTGAGAAACATGTAAACAATTATAAACTCCTATACAGCATAACAAGAGTCGATTTTGTACAGAAAAAATGGGGGAAATTGAAAACAGAGAATCACAACAAGGAAGATCATTAATGCTGAAAATAACAACCTTGAATTGATTCAACAATAGAATTACATGCTTCAACGGCGTCTTCTTTGATAATTTAGAGAGCTTCGCGAATTGGGGTTTATGGGTTTCTTTTTAATTTTGGTGGCAAAAGACCAACTGGTTAAATTTGGACGATTAAATTCAGCGTCCATAAAATAGTGAAATAATTTAGATGTTTTTTTTTTTTTTGACCTTTTTAACTCGTTGAATTATGAAAAGGAGACATTTGTTACGACCTTAGAACTTCCCCTAAGAA
>DF358308.1:0-19402 GCA_000787875.1 Solanum virginianum
AGTTCCTCAGTATCTCACATATCAGAGACTCAGTGATGATCTCAGAAAACAAGGAATGAATGACAAGGCAGAGAAACTTAGAAACATGATGGCATCTACGCCTCACTCTCACAAGTTGCCCAACACATATATTAGAGATGGAGACTCATCACATTCCAGGAGAAAATCCATCATTGCAAAAGCTCAAGAAATGTCAAATATTTTACAAACGTCTACAAGTCCAAGACAGCTAATCAAACGTACAACTGCACCTGTGGTGAGTGCAAACCAGCTTATAGAAAATATTAGTAAACGAGTGGAATTGGTTTAGTCTACATTATGGCGTATGATCATTCTGTATAGATTCACAAGTTCTGTTCATGTACGTAAAGCTTGGTTGTGCTTTTGTGTCCATAAAATTCTTTCTTGTCAAAAGAATTGATTTCTGCTCCTAGTTCAGAAGGGATAAAATTCAGAAAGCGATGAACATGTGTATGATTTTGTATTGGCTGAGTTTCTGGCCAAAATTTACATGATATAGATATATATCAAAATATTTATATTTAACCTATATATTTGAAAAAAAATTCTACAAAGACTGTTCATCTGACCACCTTCTTATGAATGTAGCTCCGCCCCTGATCTGGGTAAAATATGCGCTTGTTGGAGACAACATATAATGGAGCATTAGTAGAAGACACGAAACACTCTCACAAAAGAATAACACATCTAAATTTTATTTTTTTAATTTATTGTTGAAAATAAAGAGAAAGAAATCTTTTGAAATTTTCAAACTCCAAAACAGGTAACTCAAACTTCAAGGTGTTCATAAGCTCCTGCTGGATAAGAAACCAAATATAAATCAACTACAATCCAAGATATATGAATGAATCCACTGTAGCCATTCCTCTCCAGGCAATTTCACTCCAACAATAGGCAATAACAGAATTCAGATAAGTGAAAACATCCTTACTATCAGCAGTTAGTGAAGCATTCATGTCTTGAGAGTTCAAGGTCTACGCAAACCTATAAAAACATCTGCTGCATTTCTTTTGGAATGACCGACTAAACTTCCATTGATTCAACAACTAAACAAAGAGCAGTACAAGATTTCTAGTTTGGCTTCCATAGGTAATACAGGCTGGTTTCTAGCGGTTCTACATGGAAAAAAGTTCTGGATTATGTAAGATTTTGGGTCCAAAAATTTCACTTGTCAAACATTGGAAAACTTGGTGTAACGTGTGTCAATTCTGTGAGACACAACATGACATTTCTCGATCAAATGGCAACACAGTGTTGTGCATTTATATATATATGCTATTCTGTTGTCTTAGAATTTTAACATTCTATAGAGTTTTGCTGCAGACAGCATAAAACCAACTATTAACAGAACAAAATTTATTACCATGATCACCAGAACCAAAACTGTGGGTGTAAGATGCTTTGGAAGATGACCTGCCATGCAACTCTCTTATTAGAGCTAAGTTACTGGCCTAGGTTGTCTCATTCTCCGATTTAGGTGAGTAATTTTCTCCAGTTGATGGCCTTGCAGCAGGTTTTGGGGCATACGTTGTTGACCAAGATCCTCCATTTGATCCAGCTAAGGACATTATAACATCTGCCTGATACATAGCAGGAAACTCGATCATGTTATGCTAAAGAGTTTTAGAGCTTCATTGATTCAACAATCTCTACAGTCTAATCAAAATAGCAACGAGAGATGTGATCCCCCACCCCAAGCCACCTCTCTGCCACTGTTCAGCAGTTGGAGAGAAGAGCAACTTCTTTTAAATATAATTGAATCTTAAGGTATTACCAATCAGTCAATACTGAAACTAAACATTATTAAAGCTTCTGAAAAGTGACTTTTGCATACGTAAAGAGAATTAATAATGAAGCTAAACGTAGAGAAAAATGACTCTGAATTTGTGATTAAATGAAAATTGGCAACTACAAAGCATATGCTTCAGCTATTTCATGGATCGCCAGGAAGAAGGCTTCGAAATCAATTGCAAGGGTGTGAATGTCACAGATATTACTGACATAAACTCAATTCCAACTCCAATACCGTCCCAAATCTAGGGGGAAAAAAAGGGAATATAAGATTCTTGCTTTTAGTTTCCCTAGGAGAAGTCCCATCACCAAATGTGCACAGTCCACTTCCTGCGGAACTCATTTGATCCTCGAACCTCAGTAGATACATATTTTGGCCCTTCTCTAAGTGAAAATTTGAAATATGTATAGGCATAATGTGAGAAAAGCTAGACATGAGATCAGGGCAATTTCTAGCATCATCCCGTAACCAAATCACTGTGGCAGAACTAACAAAGGCCTCTCAATAGGATGTGGTTTTTTCTTTTTTGAGATCTTGTAAGAAATTTCCCAAAGATCAGTTTGTGAAAGTTTAATTTTTAAAGAATATTTTGCACAAGGTTTTTCCAAAAAATGCTTTTAAAAGAAGTGGGTTTCAGTCTTTCAGATGTTTTTAGAAAAAACATTCTTCTTTCACTTCCAAAACATTCACAAATCTTCAACAAAACTACAACTATTGAAATAGAATTATTTTTGCATTAACTCATTTTTCCCAAAAAAAATGGTTTAGGAGATTTTTGCAAAAGTTACCCAAACAGGTCTAAGTTTGATTGGACTTCCTACAGAGTATGCAAAAAGTAAAGGCTTAAGGATTTTTTAACTCTTGTCATACATAGCAAGGCATTGGTGTTAAGTCTCTCATGGAATAGCTCATCAGGAACTGCCTTAATTTTCAAGTGAAGTCAAAAAAAAAAAATGATGCTTAATAGTAAATAGAATAGGATTCTTAAACGTGAACGAAGGTAATCAGAAGTGACAAATCTCTGTCTCATCACATTGAAGATTCTAACAGGAATAGAATTAGCAAACTGGAAGAAAATTTTCAAACAGCAGCTTGTGTTGAAGTGGATTAGCAAAATCAAATTTAGGTTCCTGGACAGACTTACAATTTATGCATAGAAAGTTTGAGAGAAACACATTAGAAAAAGGTGACAAGATTTTCATGAGATGCACCAAGAAAATGAGTGCGTTCAATCAAAATGCACTTAATGCACTAAATCCAGAAGTATAGTCTTAATTCCATTGAGCATGGGTACTAGAAAAGGCTAGAAGTAATACAGAGGATTTCAGAGAGATGGGTCTAGAGGTAGAGTTAACAAAACTTTCTTTATTAAGCTTGAGATTTTGTAAACGACGAAAGTCAGCCTGAAATTAGTGAATATGTTTGCGAGATGCCACTGAGAAAATAGAGAAATGAAGAAAGCAAAGGACAAAAAGAGAGACCAGGAATCACCCTTTACAAGGGGTCAACACAACACGACCAACCAAAAATATATTCATAATAGGATTTGAAATTACACACTACATTGCCTATAAATATATAATGTACTTGAACAGCAAGGAATAACGACTAACAATGGTAGCTCGGGGACCTAATTATTTGTTTCCAAGTGATGAATATGGAAAGGCATGGATCACACAGAAGAATAGAAACCTTTCTCTATACTTGTGAGAACAAGATATCAATCAAACCAGTACAATATACTAGTAGAAGTAACTATCTGAGATCTCTCATTCAATTTGTGTGATCCAAATGAGGAACAAAGGCCCTTATAGAGGTTAGACATGCCAGTGTCCTTAGTGACAAGGGCAAATTATAGAAATGTCAATAGTTTTAATGTCAAGACAATTTTGATTGGTTGACCAAATCTCCAGACATTTGAAAATCTTAGCAAAGAAAGAAAACATTTTCCTTAAAACATGAACATGGGTGGATCCCACAAATGTCTCCCTCCAGTCCCATTTGTGTGAAGAAGATAGAGCTCATGCCGACAAATCCCTTGCATAGCTCGAAGACATCTCTTAGTACTAACTTGGTTAGCATATATGATGGATTCTCATTTTATAGGGATATACTTGACCTGCATAGATTCGTCCTGTATTTTTTTCTGAAACCAATGATATCTCGAGTCAATATTTTCTTACTTGCCTAATACATGGAGTTTTTGCTCAAGTCCACTGCTCTTTGACTATCATAATAGACAACATACTCCATTTGTTGTAGTTCAAGTTTTTGAAGAAATCACTTAAGCTATATCATCTCCTTGCCAACTTCAGTAATCGTAGTATGCTCTGCTTCAATGATAGACAATGTGACACACTTCTCCAGCTTCAGCTACCATGAGATAGCTTCCTCTAAAAAAATAAACAAGCATCTAGTAATTGATTTTCTACTATCAAGATCACATGTCATATCATAATTGGTAATCCGTATAGCCCTTCAAGATTGGATTTGATCCTCCAAAACATAAGCATTCATCTAAGCTTCCTCTCACAAACTTACGTTGTCAATTGTCAATTCTTGGTGATTGTCATGAGATTCATGTCAATTCGGATTAATATTTAGATATAGATACCGGAGTATCCACTTCACAACTTCCCAATGCTCTTTCCTGGGATCGTCAAGAGCCTTGCTAACAACACCAACTGCATGAGCAATATCAGATCTTGTACATACCATCGCATAGCGTGAACTCGCAACTACAGAGGAACATGAAACTCTAAACATGATTTCTGTCACCACCTTTGTTGTAGAACATATCTTCTTACTCAACTTCATATGACAAGCAACAAGTGTGCTAACTAGCTTAGCACTCATCATGCTAA
Organism: Solanum virginianum; assembly: GCA_000787875.1. Classification (NCBI taxonomy): domain Eukaryota; kingdom Viridiplantae; phylum Streptophyta; class Magnoliopsida; order Solanales; family Solanaceae; genus Solanum; species Solanum virginianum. Next base: position 4,678 of record DF358308.1, read on the forward strand.
AGGGCTCCAAAACACATTCAATGTACTTTTCATATGATAGGCACATCTAATTGTTCTGTCTCAAACAATGTATGTCCCATCCCCAGAATTTGTTTTGTTGGGCCCAAATTCTTCATGTCAAATGACTTGGATAGGTCTTCCTTCAACTTGGCAATCAACTTCTTATCTTGTTGTACAATCAACATGCCATCCACATATATAACAATATGATAAAAAAAAAACTATTGGAAAATCTTTTTGAAGTATACACCTGGACCTGAAAAGGTCTTTGTGTATGTCTGACTTCTCGTGAATGAATAAGACTTCTTGTACCACTGTCAAGGAGTCTGCTATAATCCATAAAAACTCTTCTTAAGTTTGAACACATAATTTTCTTTACTTTTTACCTTGAAGACCTCAGGTTGCTTCATATTAATCTCTTTTTTAAAATCACCATGAAGAAAAACAGTTTTCACATTCATTTGCTCAATTTCCAAATCATGAACAGCAATCAAATCAAGAATGGTACGAATGGAGGACATTTTCAGAATGCAAGAAAATATGTTGGCAAAATCAATACCTTCCTTTGACCAAATCCCTTAACAACCAATCTAGCTTCGTATCTAGGCTTCAAAATATGATTTTCAATTTTAACTTTGAATACCCACTTATTCTTCAAAGCTCTCATGCCCTTAAGCAATTTCACCACCTCATAAGTCTATTCTCACGTGCAAGAGATGGTAGAGGAAGACTTATGGGGTCCAGGCCCATATCTATGTTTTAAGGAAAATGTTTTCTTCCTTTGGTAAGATTTTCAAATGTCTGCGACTTTGTTTTGTTGTCATTTGGTTATGCCACTAATGGCATTGACGTACTATTATATAAATAGATGGCCCTCGTTCTTCATTTGGATCACACCAACTGAGCAAGAAATCTCAGAGAGTTATATATGAGAGACAGCCATTACACAAACTGTGTATAAAAAATAGTTTCTGGCAAAGTTGAGAGAGTGAGTGATATTCTAGTGAGTAGGAAAACCAAAAGAAGGTTCTTTCTTTTGACTTTTGTAGTGATCCTTGCAGTGTTTTTTGCAAGGCCTACATAGTGTAAAACTGTAAATTCCTTGCAGTTCCTCCTCTTGGCCCATGATTTTTCTCTTATTCAGAAAGGTTTCCACGTTAAAGTTTTGGTCTCATTTGTCCTTCTCGTAGCTAATTTTATCAATTCTTAATTTAGCCTGTATCGCATTTGGATTGGATTGGCTTGTTACTTCTGCTAGTACGTTGTACTGGTTGGATAAATATTTTTTCTCACAAGTACAGGGAAAGGATTTAGTTCATGTTTTTATTCCGATACGTGAACTACACCTTTCTATAATTCAACACTAAGTACCTCGAGCCGAATTTCAAAGGCTTCAACCAAGAACTTCCTTCAAACCTAATAAAAGACAATTATGCGACAACAGCTTTTGACTCAGGGAGCAACAGTCAAATGATTTTGAAAAGAAGGATTTGATCAAAAGATTTTCTTGCTTTTTGAGGGAGCTTGCCTTCATTTAAGGTTTAATGAACCTAAAATAGGGACTTAATCGGATATTCCCTTTGTCCCATTTTATGTGGCACCCTTTTAACTTGGCATGGTGTTTAAAAAAAAAGACTTCTGAAATTTGTGGTTCAAAATAATTCTCAGATATTTGTGTGGTTGAGAATCATTTCATTAAGGGTAAAAGAGAAATTTTAAAGTTAAATTGCTTCTAAAAATAATGTGGCATTTTTTATGGGGACGAACCACAAAGAAAGGATGCTACATAAAATGGGAAAGAGGGAGTAAAAGTTTTCACATGTTTTTCATCTAATTCTTCATGTGAAGCAACAATATTAAAATGAAGAAATATTTAAGGACAGTACCCTTCGCTTAAAGAAAAGGACACCTGGTCGCCGACGGATCAAAAACTAATGTAAGATAATCTGGTGTATTAAGTATATTGCAAGTACATCAATGCATTACCAAGTTATTTTAACCATAAGCAACGAGAAGACTAACAGGTGGATAAAAAGAATTTAGTCATGAATTACAGTAGTGCTAGGATCATTTAGAGAAGATAATTCAGAGAATTTGTACAGATCGTCTGCAATAACAAGTTAAGAAAATAGTTAAGTTATAAGATAAATTTTTTTCTTGAGAAGTCCAGATAATTTTTTTTGCGGAGATACGGCTCTTGTATCTAACTCAATTCCAAAAACTACTGCACGATGGGAGGATTTCCCAAGATAATATAGGGAAACCATGTCTCATTCCCTCAATCGATTGCTGTGGGACTTAACCCCCACCCAAAACACAACTGAAGCGGCATTATTTGCTCTTAACCCAAGAGTATGAAAAAAATTAATCTGCCATATTTCTCCCTCGATCGACCTTCCTGGAGCAAGCGTATACTTCTCCAAACAACAAAATACCAAAGGGAACCATAGCATCAAAAGACAATAGATCATTTCAAACATCAATTGCTCTACACTTTTGCATGGGTATTTAATTGTTTTCATGAACTATATTATGAGCACAGCTGGCCCCGATATCTTGGCTTAATGGTGAAGAAATAGTTATAAAAATCCACATATTATGAGAAGGCGGCATCGTAGAATTAGTCAATTGCGGGAGCATCCCAGTGATAGTATTTTCTGTGTCATGTGTCTCACGTGAAACAAGTAGCTAGAGCAGTTATTCCCGGCAACATATAACTTCATCGCGTGCTTTACTTGATAGTTGATAGAATGTCATATTCTGTTTTCGCCCATGGTTCTGCCTAACATCAGATTTGATATACACCAGCACTATTTCCATCACTATCTTCTTTACAGCAAACTAAAACTTCTTTAGTAAGATAATTCTCCTCTTTCATTAGAAATTGATTAATCAAAATTCTCCAAATAAAAACTAAATGTATGAAGAATTATAGCGCTAGGGATACCATCAGCTATTACCATAGCCAAGTAAGTATGAGGGATTATAATGTCACACGTTTAACATCTTATTTACTGTTGAAGCATGTTACTTTCATTTCACAAAATATACCTGGTATAGTAGACTGACAAATTTAGACAAGTGAGCAATTAGACAATAACTTATCAGTTGGCTTACACACTAAATTATTCACCAATCTGTTCAAAAAGAAGGAAAAAGAAAAAACAACACAGACATACAGAAGCAGTATAAACACAGAATGAGAGGTGTGATTAGGTAAAGTAGAAGACAAACCTTGTTGGGATGGACATTATCGAAGACATGGGCTTGACCCCCATAAAATATAGTCATTTGAGAGCCAGTAGATGACGATCCTTGCCGACTATCATGCAACAAACATAAAGAAGTCTCAATGACATAATTAGAGAAGTTCAGATAGACATCAAAAGAGGCAGTTTGTGCAGTGTCTACCAAAATTACCATGGGTTAGAAGATTCTAGGTCAGAGAAGTGAAGTGCAGACTTCTGCTTAGCAGCACCTAATGGCACCCCAGAAAGGCTTCTATCGGAGATTCCACCACTTGCATTAATGGAGCTTAATATTCCGGATCCTTTGATTCCTGTCCTTGAACCTTCGTCAGCGGCTTGAGATATATTAGAAGGTCCTGCATTAGCATCTCCAAACCTGTTGGCTGACGATTGATATCCAAAAGGTAAAGCATGACTAGCACGTGGAGGATACTGCCTATTATATATGAAATAAATTATTTCATCACTGAGATAAAAATAATGAGATAAATAATCAAAAGACTGCCTAGTATCTCCAATCGAACATTTATCTTGCTTCATTGGATGCATAACAAAGGACATTTCTTGGTCCTGTGGTCGTCCACGTCGCTCACCCCCTGCATTTCGTAGTAGCTGAACTTGAAGAAAACTACCAGTATCAGAGTAAATAGCAGGCACTGTAGGAAGATATGCAACCAACAGAAGAACAACTAGGAGCAGTATTTTCCTTTTTTTCTGCTTTCCTGAATTTTAGTTAACAAATGAGGCAAAAGATGAAATACAGACCTTCTGCATATGTGAGCTCTCCAATGCATCTGATCGCAGCATTGAAAGTTTATCTCTTGTTGACCCCATCAAAGAGTCAGAATTGCTTCTTTTCGTTCCCGACAATCGATTACTTGTCTCAGGCCCTGAAAGTTCACCCCTTAGGCCATAGAATGGCACTCCTTCAAAATGATTTCCTACAAGTCTTTCTACAATGATACGAAAATGATCAAATACTGTTCAAATTTTCATATAGAACATCCATCAGAAAAGCAACTTTTTTTTTAATTTAAAGACAAATCATCAGAAAAGCAACTTGCAACCTCAAAAGAAAAAACTATTCAAGCACTTGTTACTTTAAAAACGTTTCTTTTACGCTAACTTCCTTTTCTATTAATAACAAACATGCATTGAATTCCAATATATGAATGCTAGAAAATCTCACCCTTTATCAAAGGCAAATGATAACAACACAAAAAGAAGTTCAAAAGTTGATTCAAGTCTTCATAAACTAATACTAAAATAGAGCATAATTCACATGTATTGAACAAAGGACAATATATGTCTCCTGATTTTAAAGGAAAGCTTCCCAAAAGCTACCAAATCAATCAATTATCTCAAGCAAACTTCCTCCACAACAAGCATTCCCTTTGCTTTGCCACTTATAAGATAGACTTAATTAGGTACAAAAACATGTCACGAGAACCATCAGGCTTACACACATAATAAAAGTAAAGCAGCAGTAGCAGTATACAACAACAACATACCACGCAGACCTTACCTCTACCTCATAGAGGCAGAGAGGCTGTTTCCTGAAGCAGCACCAGCAGTATGAGAAAAAAAAATATCTATATATATATATATATATATGCTCATGAAACTAAAAGCAAATATAGAAAGAACTAACTGAATAAAATAATTATAGCTAACAACTTCCATTTCCCCTCAAATTGCATAAGAAAAGGAGTACATAACATGAAACTGGAAGTAAAGTGAGAATAAGGGTTGGTTTTGGATTACCAGACCCCAGATCAGAAGTGGTTGAAATGGGGCCACGGCCACCCCCAGAAGAAGCACCAAGTGAGATAGAAGCAGACGGAGATGCCTCTGACGACAACACCACTCTGCCAGACATAGCCGGAGATGAATCTTGAGGATCCCCTTTACCCAAAAAATCATGAAAAGTAGTGGCTGCTGCTTTCACTTCATCTGCTGCAGTACCACTAGCACTTCTGTTACTTTGGATGTGAGCCATACATGAACACACAGTACCATCACCAACTCACCTACTTCATCCTTGCACAATTATATCCTTCAAACTCCATCACTAAAGCAACAATCTTTGCAGAAGAAAGAGGGAAAAAGGTCACAACTCAAAGCTATAGTACTTCAGTGTGAGCTTATCTGCATCAACTTTTGCAGACAAGTTTACCCACATGAATTAAATTCAAAATATGCAACAACCACTCTTGATATTAGACAAGAAAAGGGAAAAAAGAAGATAAAGGTAGTGCCTTTAAGAAAAAAATAGGTCCAAAATCAGAAGAAGAGAGAGAAAGGGGCATTAAAATGCAAAAGTAACTGGCTTTTTCTTACACATACATAAATGGGTTCTGAGTTCTTGGTTCACTAGTCCACTCACATCTACTACTACTATACTACTGTGGAGTTTCAAAAAATTACAGAGACATAAGCATTGGGAAAAGAGAAAGCAGGAGAATAATAGTGGGTTTCTTTCTTTGTTTTTGCAGTTTTTATTGAAAGAGATGAAAGTATTATTAATTGTAATATTTGTCCTACACTTGTATCTTAAATCAACACATCATATTCCATAGACTCCAAATTGGCTTAATTGAAGGAGAAAAGAGGGAAAAAAGGTCCATGCTGGCTGCTCCTTCTTCAGAAAAGCCACCCTGTAAAATTAGATCTTTGTTTTGATATGAAGAGTGAAAGATGTTGTAATAATTTTGAAATATAAATAAAGAACATTTAATTTTTGAAATTATTTAACATGTTATTCCGAAATAAGTTATTTTATATTTATTCTATTATATATGAAATAAATTATTTCATCACTGAGATAAAAATAATGAGATAAATAATCAAAAGACTGCCTAGTATCTCCAATCGAACATTTATCTTGCTATTATTATACTTTATATCTCATACCAAATGATTCCTAAGTATCTCTCATACCAAACAAACCTTTATATATTATTATAAAGATTATTTTTCTCACCTACATAGATTGTAGTGCAGTAGTGAAATTGTTTCATGCTTAATCTGGGGTCTCGAATTTTGAATTCTGAGTATGGAAAAGAATTTTATTGGGGGCGTCCCCCGAATTGACCCTGCAACGGGCAATCCAAATTTAGTCGGGATTCCAATACGGACTTCAAATAACGAATGAGAAACCAAAAAAAAAGGTAGAGAATCATACTCTCTTCATTTAAAAAATAATGACCTAATTTGACTTACTACGGAGTTTAAGAAAATAAAGAAGACTTTTAATCTTATGGTTTTAAGTTAAAGTTATGTCAAATGTACAAAAATATCCTTTAATTTTTTGCTCTTAAATTAAAATATTGTCGAAAAGGAAAAAATCATTCTTTTTTAACAGACTAAAGAGAAAGTGAATCATTCTTTTTTAAACAAAAAGAGTAATGAGCAGTAATAAACTAAAACAAAAATATATGTTATTTAATTATATAATTCATTGCTAAATAAATTTATGGAAGACAAGTATGTGCATTCATTAATTTACGTATATATAGAGCGTTAACAATAGATCTTTACTAAAATAATAGTGTTGCAATCATTAATCTCTACATTATTATTGAGTGATTCTTTCTTTGCTTTATTTTAGATTAAACAGACATTTATTTAGAATAAATTCACTTGCTTTATATTAGAACTTCATTCAATCTAGCTAGTATATGTTATTCAATTATTTAGCTTAATACAAATTAAAATTATATTAAAAGAAAGGTTTAAGTCATCGATAATCATTTAAAGTTGTTTACATATTTTATTTGGACACTTTAATTAAGACTTGTACCTATTGAATTCTTCTATTACTATGAACTGAAACCACTTAAACACAAATACAAAAAATATGATCGGGCGCGTGAACAATGTTTTAACATCTGTTTCAAATTTCTTTTTTCTTGTTTCTCATTAATTTTTTTAAAATAATATTTTTCTCTTTCTTCTCCTTCAAACTATGCTTTCAACTACCATCTTACCACTAAAATTCACCACAAAAAATTTACAATCTACCTCTAAGTTAACTTTTTAAACACACACAAAAGATAACTTAACCCTTTAGCTTTTGTCCTCTCAATAAAACTTTTTTATTTTGCACCCTTTTCGGTGTCACTTTTTAAATAGCCGTGGATGATTTAATCCTAAAAGAAATTCAAAAAACTCATTAAGTAAATCTTGACTTTATCATTATTAGAAACAAGTGAATATGTCCATAAATATTAATGTTAATTGTGATAAAATGATTAAGATTTTTTTGAATTTTGATTTGATCTCATCAGAATGAAATTTAAAGGATTCTTTTAAATAATGGACTTTACACCAATTATAGTAAATCAATGTGGTCATTCTCCATAATGATAACAATTTGCTATAATGTTATTATGTGGGATATTAGGTGTAAAAATTTGTATTATCTTTTAAATAAATTTTTAAAAAATTACTTATATATGAGGCAGTTAAAATTGGTCAAGCAGGTAACAGGTCGACATGCCTCCTTGAGTAGTTTGAGAGTACATTCGTAATTTTTATGATTCTTTTATTGTAATTTTTTTGTCTTACCTATAGTGTTAAAAAAATATTGTTGATCATGATAATTAAAATTGCATAAGCAGGCAGCAGGTCGACATAGTTGCTTCAGCAGCTTGAGAGTATATTCGTAATCTTTTATATTCCATTATCATTTATTTATTTTATTTTTATAATTTAAGCTGTTTAAACAAATAGTAGGTTGACATGTCAAAAATAAAACGGAGAAAAAATATCTTAAGTTGTGAAAAGACACGTTAGTGGTTGGATTCCTCATTGGAATGTGTTGAGTGGGAGAAGAATTTTGATTCTTTCATTGGTCTTATTATTTTGAGTACATGAATTAACTCTGTCCACTTCTTTTGCCGTTGCTGCTTTTCTCTCCATCACTCATATATCCTTTTCCCACCTTGGTCTTTGTGTCCTTTTTCTATTTTTTTCATTTTTTATCTACGATATTAATTTTGATTTCACGTTAAAAAAATCTCATTTCATAGAGTAAAATAGTTTATATTGAAGATGATTTCATATTTAAGGTTTGAACTATGAATATCTTATCAAGAATTAAGGAGTATTTATTATTCAAAGAGAGAAGTATTATAAATATTTTCAATTTAATACGAATTATTGATTTCGTCCCTAAATTATTGACGAATTTAAAAATATCTTCAAACTTGACAAACTAGGCTTAATTATACCCCTCTCATGTCACATGACATAGCAAATCATCATAAATTATTTGGGACGCATAAATGACTGAAAAATGAGCCACGTCAGCCTTAATTTTCGTTTTTTAAGAAAACTTTTCCCTTTAGGGTGTGTGGTTATATTTTTCATTTTTCTCATATTTGGTTGGATAAAAATTTTGGAAAATATTTTTCAAAACTCTTATCCAATTTTTTAAATTAGTTTTTTTATCCCATCCATACCACGCTCCCCCTCCCTCTCCAAAAAAATTATTATTATTTTTAAAAAATGAGATTAAAAATTTAGTTTTGAAAAAAATTTCACATTTTGAAAAAAAATTTTTTCTCCATTTATATTCCAACCCACCCAATTCCCCCACCACCGTGCAAAAAATTTATTTTGAAAAAAAAATTAATTTAAAATTTTTTAATTTTTTATTCCACCCAGCCCCCCTCCCCCTTCCACCATACAAAAAAATTAAAACTTTATTTTTACAAAACTTTTAAGTTTTTGAAAATTTTAATTTTTTCACTCCATCCCACGCCCCCCACCCACCCCCACTTCCCAACCCAAACGGCCCCACCTCATACAAAAAAATAAAATTTTATTTTTACAAAAATTTTAAATTTTAAATATTTTATTTTATTTACTCCACCCGATGGCCTCATCTCTTCAGCCGCCTACCCCCCACCCACCCCAATAGAAAAGAAAGTTAAAATTTTATTTTTAAGAAAAAAAGTTAAAAATTTAAATTTTAAAAAATTTATTTTATTACTCCACCCGGTCCTCCACCCCCACTCAACCTCCCACTCCCTACCCCCACCCCCTACCCCTCAAAAAAAGTATTTAAATATTTATTTTTAAAAAATATTTTAAATTATGAAAATATTTTCATGTAAGAAATTATCTTTTCTATGAGATGTTAAAAAAAATATTTTTGTTCATCAATTAAATAATAAAAAATATTTTTTACTTACCAACCAAACATGAGAAAATGAGTTAGAAATCAACTTATTATTCAAAAAAATATTTTTCAGGAAAACATTTTCATCCCTGAGTATTCCACATCAGTAAAAGAAAAAAAAAAGGTCCGCCTATATTGTTTTGACTAAAAAAAATCCATGTGTATTGTTTTTTACCAACCAAACTAATCTTGATTAGAGAAAGAGAAAAAATAATAATAATTTTTACTTTATTTTTTGTTGAAAAAATATACATGTGTATGTCATATCAGTCAAAAAAGTTAAAGTGTTGCGCATGAACCACACACCAAATGGGAGGGGTATAATTAAGCCTAGTTTGTCAAGTTGGAAGGTGTTTTTAAGTCCGTCAATAGTTTAAAAACGAAATTAATAATTCGTATCAAGTTCGGAGATATTTTTAATATTTTTCTCTTATTTAAATATAACCTTTTGTGATGTGTCCTTTTAAATTGTATCTACTTTAATTTTACTTTTAGGAAGAGAAAAATTAAAGAAGTAATGACTAATGAGAGCTATTAACTCTTAATCATGTTAAAATGGTTAAGTTTAACTTTGGTTAGGAACTTTTCGTTTGGTTTGAGTTAATTTAGCATTAAAATGTTGAAACAACGAACTTATTATTTAGTGTTGAATGTTTGATAGTTGGACGAATGAATTTTTGATAGCTAGTATGCGAGTTAATTTGATTATTCTATTTATAATAAAATATTTCTAGATTGTTAATGAATAAAACATGCTTCTATTTGGTCAAAATATATTCTGATTCGTCTAGGTAAGATCTAAAATATCGATCTTATTAGATAACAAAAAAGGGCTATTGATAAGCATATTTCCATTACTCAATAACTTATTCTTTCTTTTGCATATTTACTTCCCTGTTATTTCTTTTTTTAAGGAATATAAAATTATAAATAAAGAAAGATGAATCTTGAAAACTTAAATTAGGAATATTTTTATGCATTGTCACTTAATTTTACTCTATCATGATAAAAATAAAAATAACAGTCATCCACTAATGAAATAAGCGAGACATCTTCTATAGTATTTAGGCAAAGTCAAATGATTTTTTTGTTATAAGAAATGTTTAGTTACTTGTGTGATATTTAGGTAAAACTAAATGACTTTTAATTACATAAGATAGTTCAATAACTATTATGTTGCTTGGATAAAATTGTATACTTGTTTGTTATAAAAAATAATTTAATAATTTTGATATAATAAAATAAAAATTGAATGATCTGATCATTCATCAAATTAATTCCTTTAAATGAAACAAATGTGAAGACACCTATGATTGATGTACATCAAAGACAATACATTCATAATTATATGTATACATTCATATTTTTTGTTAATTATCAAAAGATGTCTAATAAGAACAATTTTTGAATAACTAAAAGTGTTCAAAAGGTATTAGTCTTAGTTGGGGTATCTAAGTGAAATATGCAGAATACTTTAAGTCAGATAGAGATAGGCTTAGTACATAGTCATTTCCTTAAATTTGTTAGGATATTTTATTTAGACACTCGAACTAATTGTATTTTGATTTAATATCTCAATTTCTAATAAAACATTCCAATAGACACTTTCAATTTAAATTTTGTTTATTTTTTTCGTATGTTCCCATTCATCTATTAATTAATTAAATTAACCACATAAAATATGTATTAAAAGTGATTAATTGAAATCCTTTATTAAAAACTGAGGTATATTCATTTGCAACATTTTATTAGAAGTTGCGATGTATGAAAGAAGACTTACGTTTATTAATTTTATTTATGTGTAATTTCCTCATAATTAAAATGTTTATAGTCAACAACTTCTATTAATAAAAAAATGAAAAAAAAAATGACTTCTAATAAATAATTCGAGATAATTATTTCTATAAAGTACGATAATTAATTTGAGATGGGGGAATTTTTAGTTGAAGTTGTCACAGAGCTTAAAGTTTGATAAAACTCACTTAATTATATGTAATAAACTTTGTGATGAACAAAAGTAAAATACAAGTGGAGGAAATCTGAACAAATGCTTAGTTAAAAAGATTATATTATAGTATATTATATTATAACAAAGAAGAAGATGAAAATGAAATCATTAGATGATCACTAACTACTCCATTAACAGTAATTATAATTGAAATCTTGACAAATACCAATACCAGTGGCTCATGTCATTTATCAATTAAGTACAATATTATTATCTTGTTAATGGGATTTTGCATTATCAACATAAAACAAAGTCCTTTTTTTCAGAAGCATGCGCAAAAAGTTAATTTTTTTTTTAAAAAAAAATATGTATATAAGGTTACTTGGCTCTTCCTGAGCTAAATAGGAAAACAATATAAATGATTAATTAATTTTTGTCAACAGATCCAATATGATCTAATTGCATTACCACTTGGTTTATCATATAACATTAATTGTACAAGTTATTAAATTCTTATCTGCAACATGTCATTTGTTCGTCCTCAATAATATTAGAAAATATTTTTAAAAAAATTTCAATACTTCTTGTTGTTCTCTGTACATAATATGAGTATCATATCGATCGAATCAAATATGATTTTTAACGAAAAAGGTATAAATCCGATGCACTAAAGTTCTCGCTATATGCAGGGTCTGGAGAAAGGTCTGATCATAAGGATTTATTGTATGCAACTTTACCTTTTATTTCTGTCAAGACTATTTTCAAGGTTTGAACTTGTCATGATATTGCCATATATTTCAGAATCTAATTCGAATAGGATTTCACATTATTTAAGAAATAAAATAATCTGTGTATAAAAGAAAAAGAAAAACAGATTAAAAATTGTCATAAATAATACGAGTCTCATTGTAGTATTATTATGTGATCATGAGATTACAAATTTAAATCATAAACTTATTCAAATGTACTTACAAAATAATACCGCAAGTAAAAAAATTTCTGTTATCATAAACTGTATAAGCTCAAAAGCTTGTTCGATTTAACCAAACGACATGGCATGTTGCATTTAATTAGCATAATGATTAGAGAAATTAAGCTAGGATGATTAGTATGATTGTGACATTGATGATCCAAAATTCCTAGTAGAGCCCACATCAGTCACACAAACAAGCAAAGTTGGATGACATTTTCCCAATTTCCATATGAAATAACTTTTTCTTTTTGAAAATTTTATAATCTATGATTGCCATATTATAATACTATTTGTGTCCTTCACTAATGAAAGAAATTAAAACTGGAAAATCCCATAATTAAGTTATCTCACTTAATTTTTTAATATATCGAAGCCACCTCTCAAGCAACTCTTCATTGTGTTGTCAGCTTGAGAGGCTAAATTGATTATTTATTTTATTTTATATTATTAAACTATTAAAATATTTAAAAGTTATTGAGTTCTTTCTATATAAAAAATTTAGCATTATAAATATATTTCTAAAAGTTTTATTAATTTAATATTACTAAAGTCCTAGTTATTTTTAATTATATTTTTCGATTATAATATTATTTTTCTGATATAATTTATTTTCTAATAGTGCTTGAACTTTCATACGTGAATGTTAAATTAGTAAAATATTTTTCTGCGCTTCATGCGATAATTATGAAAATAAAAAGACTGACTAAATAAATAATGCCATATATAATTAAGAAAAAAAATCTCTACTGATCAAATACTTTTATATATTTTTATCATCAATTATTATAATAATAATTATAAAAGTTGCGGTGAAAATATTCTTACGCATCATATTTCACCCATTCTCTTTCTCTTAAATAAGTCATAAAACTTTAATTGATAAAAAAAAAAAAACTTTAGGAATCACAGAGAATACTGACTTGAATATTTGCATATGTAGCATACAAAAGATAAAAAGGAAGAAAGAGATAATTATTATGAAGATTAACAAAATTCAACTTTCCTTACGGCGTTGGGTATGCAAACTCTTTCCACAATAGTGGAAGAGAGAAAAATGAACCTATTTAAATAGGTTCAAATCAATCTATTAGTACGAGATTTTTTGAGAGATGCCCAAAAAAAAATTCATGATGCCTTGATCCAAAGGAAACAATATCATACTAATGCGGGGTTGGAGTGTGAGTACGCATAATCCCGATAAGTGGTATTAGAGCCTAGGTTCGGAGGGCAAGAGTGATGGACCGATGCGTGTGGAGTTCTCGATATTGACAACTTGATCAAAGACCTGCAAGGGTGCCTTGTATCTAAAGTTTTCCTGCCAGGTGATGGTACAGGCGACATGTCCCATTGAGTGATAACGACGGTGTGGTCAGAATTTTAGAGAAGGTTTGTTGGGTATGCAAACTCCTCCCACATTGGTGGAAGAGAGGAAAATGGACTTATTTAAATAGGTTCAACTCAATTTATTAGTATAAGGCCTTTTGGGAGATGCCCAAAAACAGATCCGTTGTAATCCCAACATATAGTTGATACACAAAAAATTATTATAAGATTAATTTTTAAAATAGGAAGAGAGGAAGTTTTTGATCAATAATTAATTTAGTTTTAATCAACTGTCATATTAAGCCTTTCGAGTATTGTGAAATCATTCATCTAAAAAATAATTAAAAAAATTTGGTCATATTGTGAAAATTCCTTTTTAAATTCTACTATGATAGCAGTATTTAAGAAAATTTATGATACCTGCAGTTTAAAATAATTATTATAAATTATTTTATTACGCACCAAATGTTAATTTAAAGGTAAATTATTTTTAACTATAATAATTTAATATATTTTTTTACCATTAACTGAAGTAGGAGAGAAAATACTTATTGTTTACATTTGAGTAGGTTACAAGAGCAGAATTATTTATTATTATTGTTGATTAAAAAGTTGATGAAGAAAAATGAAATAGAAAAACTAAAAGAGGAGTAATTATAATTGTTGATGGAAAGGAATTAGTAATAAAAAGATGAAAAAGAAGAGAGTTTTTGGAGTTAGCATGACATTACAAAGAAGATGATTCGCAGACAGAAAATGTTGTAAATTCATTGTTTCAGGACAAAGAAGAAACAATGGTATTTTTGTCATTTTGTTCCTTCTCTAGGCTTATCTTTCACCACATAATGAATGGCTTTAATTCTACGTATCGCTCCACCTGTAAATTGCTTCTGGAGTTTTATGTGATAAGAAGATACCACATAAACTTAAAGGTAAGTTTTACAGAACGGTGGTTAGACCCTCTTTGGTGTATGGGGCGGAGTGTTGGCCCATCAAAAATGCACATGTCCAGAAGATGCACGTTGCAGAGATGAGAATGTTAAGAT
>DF358308.1:29596-51472 GCA_000787875.1 Solanum virginianum
GCGATCCTTCGGGACCTCCAGCTCGGGGATTAAGTATCGGATTGATTTCAGTCTTTATGTCCTACCCAAATGAGGCAATACACCATGTAGCAAAATATTGAAACTACCAAAAATGAAACTATTCAATCGAAGAAACTAGAGAAAGAAGAATACTGACTGGTGTAGACCCTGGAAGTTGCTGACTACGCGTCTGAACCTGCGGGGACATGCTACCAGTAGAACCATGCAGCATTTGCCTGAAAGTGGGAAACCAGAAACACCTTAGTCCAATTTAGACAGATTAATTATGTTAAAAAATTGCTTCCAGTCAACTTAAGAAAAACTGAATTTCTTGGTTTACATTAAAGCAATAAACCTATGCTCCAAAATAAAGAATTAGAAAACAGTAATAAGACTGTAAACCAGGTTACTTTATCAACTCCAGCTCCTCAAATTGCAAGACGCCTTCCCAATGAAAATGTTGCACAGATCAATATTAAGTTCATAGATAATAAAGTAGTGAAAGCCGGATCTTTCTCCTTGCTCTCCTTAGTTTGTTCTCTAAAAATAATGCTAACCATACTACTAGTGTTGTCTCATTTTAGTATGAACAGGTAACAAATTTAACTAAATTCAGAATCATACCCCGAGGGCTGCCCAGCTGACGCTGATGCTGCAGATTTCAGCATGGATGCATGATTTGGATCTAAAAGCTGATTGACATTCTCACTGAATCTTTGCTGAAACAATAAAATTTCTAAAGTTAATAGCTGAAAGCAATAGTTTTTCCCAAACTACCGTGCACTACTACCTTCATAGCTGCATCGTCTAATCTTTCCTCGTACATCTTTGTAGCCAATGCATTTGCAGTTCCAGGATTCTGTCTCAGGAGAGTGTCATTTCCACCAATCCCATTAGTTGTGCCGTTCAAGAGGTGGTTACCATCTCTACGCTGTTGTTGCTGTTGTGCCTGCTGCTGCTGTTGCTGATGTTGTTGCTGCTGCTGTTGATGTTGTTGCTGCTGCTGCTGCTGTTGCTGCCTCTGCAATAATATCTGCTGCATCTGCAGTTGCTGCTGCTGTTGCTGCTGCTGTTGTTGCTGTTGCTGCTGCAGATGTTGAGGCTGTGGTGTTTGCTGCTGTTGTTGCTGCTGCTCTCTTGCCTTCATAATTTGTGTCTGCAATTTCCAGATTAACATTGTATACAAAGAAAATGAAAACCTGTGGAAAACCTTAGAATAGAATCATAGATGAAGTTTCAACAGCCCAGCCAATAATGAGATAGTCATCAAATAAAAATACAACTGGTAGAAAGACTGACAGCTCATTCTAGATGCTAAAATTCACTGCCCAAACTACGTTCTCTCTCAGCATAGATAAAATATTACAGATTCCAACAGTTCACAACCTACACAAACACAAAAGATTTTCTGATCTGTTTATTTGATTATCTGTTATAGTTGTAGGATGTTGGCGGTGCATCTGCAGCCATGATCACAGCCAAAATTAAATCAATCATCCCCGTCCACACAACAGATCATTGACATGCTAAAAACTCAAACAGACATTTTAAAAGATTGTATCTTTAGTATTCACTATAACATGTACCAGATACTTAAAGTCAAAACATAAAATTGATAAATTTCATATTTCCATACAGTAAGAACAAGAAATTTTCTGCCAAATCTGCAGTCTGATCTCAAGGACAAAGGCATGCTTTGACAAGACCCTAAATATGAATGGGTTCATGTGGTTGGTGAGAGGACCTAGGATACATGGAATGTCCCAAATTGGGTTTCTCCACTTCAATACCACACACAGCAAAAGGGAAAGGAATCTGAACAATGGGAGAGAAAATACAGTACCCTATCATCAGTTCATAGATGCACTAACCATATCAACAACGAAATGACATCATTATTGAAGAGTTGAGGTGATAAAGGCTTTATGAATCCATGAAAATAACACTATTATGGTAAACGTCGATAAAGTTAAGCAAAACTTAGCATGATTATCACAACTGAGAGCTTTTTCCACTAATCAGGTATAGTTAAATGAAATTTTATCCAGAAAAATTTTCAAGTGAGAGTAAACGACCTGCTGCCTTAGTTGCAGCTGGTGGTTCTACAAAATATTGACACGAATAGAACCAACAACATTCTAAGCAAACAAAAAACTGAATACAAGCTTTAATAAACAGTTTGTGACATCACTCTTGTCTTCAAAAGCAGTAATTTCCTGACTCTGGTATCGATACAACTTCCTAAAAGTTCTCATGGAAGTTCTAATCAAAGGAGGAAAACAGCAAGAGACATTCATGACAAGAAGTCTCGAAAGTTACTTCACGATTTCAACTAGGGACTACAAAACTAATCGTATCAGAATAACTAACTCAGAGTCCAATTAATAAAGTAAACTACCTCGATATAAGAGGCAGCAACTTCCGAGTGCTTCTCATTGGTCCTTGCGATGAATATGTCCCAAAAAACAGACCACCACTCAAATAGAAAACCACCAGGAGCATCAATAGCTGAAAGAAAGACAATTAAAAGGCCAAAATAATAAAAACCAGAGAAAACGAACTGGAAAGTGCAACCTCTTCTGCAAATGCTCAAAATCATAATCTCACCAACAGGGTCAGATGACACTTTCCCTTCAGCTTGAAAGGCCTGAGCAGAAGCCTTTAAATCTCTTTTCACTAAATAATCATGAATATAGACATCTAACCTGTAATTCGAAATACCAAAACTGTGTCAGTAACCGCAATAGAAATCATAGTTGAGATACAGATATTCTGATATAGAAGTCCAAAACATAAATCGGAAACCTGGTAGCATTTCGTTAGTCAGGTAGGATTGAATTGACTATAGCAACATGAGTTCAATTAGTCAACTGATTAGTTAACAAGGAAAGATATATAAAGATGAGGGAACACTTGGACCTTGAAACGACAACTAATTACTCTTCCGATAAAACAAGCTCATGTATCTTTAACATTTTTCACTAAGGTAATACATTGAAGAGAACCAATTTGACTGCTCGAACTACTGGTTAATAAAAAGGCCTTTGTCTTCACTTGAATCATGTTTTCTGGAATCAAGATTTGAGTAATAATCAAAAGAACAAAAGATTTCCTTTTTTACTAATAAACAGTATTGTTAATCATACAAAAGCCCTAAGCCCCCAAACTCTAATTGCTGCATTCAGCCAAAGAAAAATCCTCAAATCAAGAAAGCTAAGAAAACACACGAGTGTGTATGAGAGAGAGGGGGAGGCAAATACATAAAACCCAATGCGATAATTAAAGTTCGAACCAGTGGAAACCCTAGAAGCACAAGAGCTAGTTAAAAAGACTCAAACTTTCTCCAAAAATAGACTTAAAAAACACAAACAGCACATAATCAAACATCCCCAGAAGACAAATCTGGCGAATATCCATGGACCTATCCAAAAATTGGAACTTTACATAAAACCCAAAACCAACAAGAATGCACATACAACGTGTAATAATAACAAGAAAACTAACATTTTATCAGCTTCCCAGTTGGTCTGAGACATGTTGAGCAATCCAGTAATTCAAACAAACTCTTTTTAATAATGCCAGATCCTTAGAAAATGACTTCTTCTTCCTCGCCCTCTGAAGTATATCCCATCAACGAAAATGAAAAAAAAAAACAAGAAAAGAAATTATTTTTTTGCTACTAATCAATTCAACAAAAGGAATATAATAAAGGGTACAGATACAAAAAGCATATGGGTGTTTGTATATACCCTTTACATTAGTGTTTTTGCATATAAAATTGGAATCTTGAAGATGGATGGACACAGTAGAGACTGATGAAAAAGAAAGAAAATTAAAAAAAGAAGAATGACCTTTTTTTTTTTAATTTTCTTCAGCTTTTTATACTATTTTTTTTTTCCAAAGTCTGTTTCTCATGAAACTAAAATTCTCTCCTTTTTTTTTTCTGATAATGGGTTTAGAAAAAAGAAGGGTTGGATTTGCTGGAGCTGATGTTGCAGATATTGTAATTATTCTAATAACATAAATTTTGCATAAAAACCCTTGCTTTTTGTCAAATTTTCAATACAAGTCCTCTTAGAAGAAGCTGATCTGTTCCTAGGGTCTAGAATAGCCCTTCAATATCGGAGTAATTAACCATAATGACATCTTAGCAGTACAGAGTTATTTAATTAGCATGGACAAATATGTCATTTCAACTTATTTAGTCTTTCGACAGATGTACTATCGTTGCAGTATATTTGCATAAGAAGTCACTTTATTTTAGTGAATTTGCATTCCCTTTTCACATTCTAGATCTTCAATTCTTGATTAATTTAATCTATAACCTTAAGAAATAAGAATTGATCAATTCTGGGTAGGTTGCCAAACCGGTGAAATGACAATTTTGTCCTCTGATGTCAAAAAGAGTCAAGGTGGTTTTTTAGTAAACTAGTATAAATTAGTGATAAGTATAACCGCTTCTAAAAGTAGGATTCGAGTAATCCAATCGATTTTACTAATTTATTTTGGAGATTAATAATTAAAAGCACGTAATTTAG
Organism: Solanum virginianum; assembly: GCA_000787875.1. NCBI lineage: Eukaryota > Viridiplantae > Streptophyta > Magnoliopsida > Solanales > Solanaceae > Solanum > Solanum virginianum. The sequence continues at coordinate 34,135 of DF358308.1, forward strand.
AATTTAAATTTAAATTTTGAGAATTTATAAATTAAATTATAACTTTCTCCACTTTCTTATAGATAGAATTTATATAATTATTTGATTGATAAAGAAATATTCAAGTTTGCCAAACTAATAATTGATTCTTTTTAATCATTCATTTAATTGTTGTGATATCAAAACCTAATTATTATTATTTTATTTTATAATAATATGCATGTGTTGTATAAGACCACTAGTCAAACATTTACGACTATGATTTTTATGTGTCGTAGCTTGTGGGTGAGATTTAGGGATTGGTACGATGGATAATCATTATTAATAATATAATATTAGCATAAAAAATTATTTTATATTTATTCAAAATATTATTTAGTTTTAAAATAATTTATTTTGCTATTTATATTATAATAATGAAATAACTTAATTATATTTTTGTCTGTGCTGGAGGGAGGGTGAGGAGGTGAAATAAATTGTAACAATTTATTAAGTCATTTTGAGACATAGAATTTCTTACGTGATAGTGTGCACCATGGTGGTTGGATGATGAAAATTATTTGCTAGTGCATCTTGTTAATATTTATGTTTTTCCTTTCAAATGGGATTATCAACTTCTATGGTAAGCAATATTCTTCCTAAGGTGATCGTGAAGTTCATTCCTTCCATATTTGTGTCCCCGTAAAAATATAGAAAGAAGAATAGAACCTTGTAGTTGTGTGTGTATTACCTACAAAGTAAATGTTGAATTTTGTCTTTGTGCTCTGTGCTTTAATGGAATCTCTGGACATGATTGTGGCTTTAACACTGTCTTTATTGTGATGACTCTCATATTCATCTTCATTTTTGCTATTGTTACACTGCATCCATCGATTGGGAACATTCTGAAACATTGAGGAGAAGGAAAGCATTGTGAATTAGCTTGTTTGACATAGTTCTTCAGTTAAGATAGGTTATGGTTTATTCTATGTGTTAGAGAAATTTTTAATTGTAATTGATATTCATTAAGTAATGTTGTAAAATTATACTATGCATTTAATTATTATGGTTTGATTGATTGATATATGTTGTGATTGGTATGTAATCCCAAAATCATGAAAGTCATTATCTTGAACTTGCCTTGTCAAAATTATGCCTTGAATAAAGAAGATTTGATAAAATATTATTAATGAAGTGGAAAATAATGATAAAAAATGATGAATTAAATATGTTTGGATAAGATATCACGTTTCAACACTGTATATTTAGACCGGGCGTCATGTTCCGACACGATATTATGGGATCGGATATCACATTCTAGCATGATATATATTGGATCGGGTGTCACGTTTCAGCATGATAATATTAAAGGAAAACATATTAAAATTATTTAATATACTCAATCTCAAATAACATATTTCCCAAAAGAAGCATGGTGTGGAGGCTTGAGTCCTTATGCGTGTTCTTGATATTGTTTACTGATTATGTACTTATTTCATTGTGTTGTCACTTATACTTGTTACTTGTTATGTGTTGGTTGTACTGTTAAGTGTTATAGTTGATTTTCTGCTACTACTTTGTTTCTATTTTGAGACAGTTGATAATACCTACTCGGTACATGTTGCCCTATACTGAACTACCCTACTTGTATTTTTATTTTTTTTTTGTTTTTCTGGAGTACAGCGAGTGTCCCATCGACTTCGACTCGCCCTCAACTCTAGCCGATCTCCAGTACAGATATTGTAATTATTCCCAGTACATCAGATTTCAGGATGAGCTAAGATCGGAAGAGCACACGTCTGATCTCCAGTACATCAGATTTCAGGATGAGCTATCCTCCTAGCTCATATTGAATTCTCTCAGTCATGGAATAATGTCCTTACTTTTCGGACATACACTATTTTACTTCCTCCGTCCAACTTTACTTGGCCCCTATTGACTTGACACAAGGATTAAGAAGTAGTAAATGATGAGGTAAATTTTACCAAATTACCCTTTGAATATAATAAATATGATGTCTTGAAAATTATAATAGGAAAATGACTATAATTAAGTATAAGTGTAAATTAGGAACTAAGTGTAAAATTATCTCTTGATTTCATAAAGTGGACAAGTATTGTTGGACATTCCAAAATAATATAGGGGTCAAGTAAAGTTGGACGGGAGAGTATTTATCTATTTTGGTGTTGCTATTCTTAGACTTAATATTTGAGATTAGATGTCCTTGATTCGATGATTTTCAGATTTTGAGGAAATGTTATGTAATAAACTTAGTAATTTTTGTTATTTCTTGTTTTATAATTTGAGCTTCATATTACTATCATATTTCATAAGTTGAACTGCTATATAAGTTGAAATTTGTATTATTTATTTGCCCACTTAGAAGGGTAAGTATGGATACCATTCACAACTCGTTTTTAGCCGTGACACAAATATTCTCATGAAATAATTTCATTTATTTCATTTTAAAAAAAATTAAAAACAAAATTGATTTGTGTTTTATTTTACAAAACATAAACGAAATAGTTGAGAATTAGGAGCGGTGTGTATTCATAATTGATGCAATTTTACTTGATATCCGAGAAAATTAAATGATAAATTAATAATGTAAGAGACTTTAAACAAAACTTTTATTATTCACAATCTTAATTCTAATTTATAGTGGTATATATCCTCAAATAATTGAATTGTGACCCCACCATACATAAAGCTAATAATATTCTGTGGTAGCTAATTTATATTCTCAATAGTACCATGTCTTGTGTTGGTTGATAATTCATACTCCTCTCCCTCTCTCTCTCTATATATATATTTCCTTTTTGTAAAAATTCTTTTGTCTTTTATCATTTGATATTTAAATTATAAGTAAAAAAAAAAGAAAGATGAGTTATTTGAAAAAAAATAGAGAATAGTCGCATTGTGACAAAATTGACAAAATCATTTTCGTATAAGAGGGAGTTCACCTGCTCAAGCAGTATGTCAACATACCTGCTTGAGCAGTTTGAGGGTGCATCCATAATTTTTTTATGGTTCTTTCATTTTAATTTGCTTATCTTAGTTTTAGTGTTAAAAATATTGTTAATTATGATAATTAAAGTTGCTTAAGCAAGCAGCAGATCGCATGCCTGCTTGAGCAGCTTAAGGATATATCCATAATATTTTTTCGTTCTTCTTTTGTAATTTGTTAGGCAGCTCAAGCAGGCACTAGGTCGACATACTTGCTTGAGCAGTTTGAGGGTGCATTTGTAATTTTTTATGGTTCTTCGATTGTAATTTATTTGTCTCATTTTTAATGTTAAAAATGCTACTAATCGTAATAATTAAAGTTGCTCAAGCATGTAGCAGGTCGACATGCCTGCTTGAGCAACTAGAGGGTATATCTGTGTTTTTTTTATGGTTCTTTCATTGTAATTTGTTTGTCTTATTTTTGTTGTTAAAAAATACTACTAATCATGACACTTAAAGCTGCTCAAGTTAATGACTTCAAATATTTCTAAAAAAACATGCTACGTCACAATATTAATAATTTAAAATATTTAAAATCATATTAAAATTTAATTAACTCTCTAAAATTTATCTACAATACTTAAATTAAAATTAAAAAAATAACAGATATTGAGTGCGCGCTAGCGTGAACACTGATGTCTAGTATTAAGACAAAATACAATTTATAATTAGTCATTGCTTACTTTTATTATTATTTTTACTATCGAGTATAACATAATATAACTTCATGGAAAGAGAGTGGAGATTTCTAATGAGGAAATTTTGAAAATGAATAGTATTTTATTTCAATTGAACTTTGAAAGATAAAATATCATATTTAGACTCCTCTTTAGTTGAAGAATTTTGCTTTATCTATTTATTTCCTTGTATTTTAATTTTATTGAATATTCAAATTTATATATTTAAATAAATTATTCACATTAAAGCCAATTGAGAAAAGATTAAAGAATGAAGAAGAAAGAATTAAGAAACTAATATTTTTGACTCAATCAAACAGGTCCAACACACATAAACTTCATTTGCCAAATCTCCGTGGAGGAATTCTTTTCATATACCTCATAAAGTGACAAATAATTTTTCTTAATGGTAAAGAAGTTGACTTATAATGAAAATTTTGATTTGATCTTAGAAACATTTTTAAGAATATATCAAAAAGAACATAAATCAAAACACGTTTGTTAGAAATAAAAATTATTTTATCCTAAAATTTATATAATAATCTCAATTTATTTGTAATTGATGTATAATTTTTACTATTATATCTTGAAATTTAAGAGAGTTATATTGTAGTATAGCTTAGTTGACAAGTTGTCCACGCCTTTACAATAGTGATGAAGATTTAAATCACACTATATTTCTCCTCCCCAAATTCCCCTCCACCCCCACCCCCACCCCTCCCCACATAAAAACTCAAAGGAGTTTGAATTAAAAATTAAAAGAAAGTGAAATAAATATAAACCATGCATCCCCTTAGCAACTGAAATAAGGTTATAAATTTTTTCAAAAATGACTAAAGTTGGACTTCATTAGAAATTTATAATTATGATTTAATTATTTGCTATTTATAGCAATTGTTTGAAATGTTAAGGAAGAAAGAATCAGGCAGGCGAGATTTAGGGGAGAGAAAGAAGAGATGCTAAAAATAGGATGAATACATGTCGATATAATATGTATATGATCAATACAGACTTATCAACTAATATAATTTGATATACATGGGTTGTATTAACAAATACAACATGATACACATATGGATCAACAGGTAAAATACAGATTATTTAAAAGAATATAATTCAAATATACATAAGCTGATTAAATAATACATTTAAGAATAAAAAAATATCTAGAAGGTTGTCTACATTCGTTCTAAATGAACCTATATTCATTCATCCGTACTCTTTTACAATGTGAAACTATAGAAATACAATTGAAAAAGTGAGAAAATAAGAGAAATAGGTGATCGAGATAGTGGATAGATAAGAGAAAAGAGAGGCAGCGAGATATGGAATGGGAGAGACATGAGAAAGAGCAAGGGAAACGAGCAAGCTTGGGAGAGAGAAGAGAGAGATGCTGAAGGAAGTGAGATATGTAATTATAAAATGACATCTCTTTAAAGCATAACTAGGTATACTAAACATATAAAACATGTTTGTTATATCATGTAATTTTTTTTACAAAAGTTATTTGATAAAAATATCGATTAAGTAAATAATTTCGCTTGGCGCAACAAATTTCTATTTTTATGGAATACATTAGTGTACTTAATGGGTCATTAGCACAAATGATTTTACTTTGTATGGTCTGTAGTTTTTATCCTAAAAATCTAAAATAGGTTTGTTCAAATTGAATTGAAGTCGATCATTCAAATCAAAAAAAGTTATTAGTTTATTGATAATAGATTATTGGTTTAGCAGTTTTAGTAACGATTTACATTTCTTTCATTATTATCATTTCTTAGTGATTTTAGATTTTCTCTTAACGAATCAATTGATAAATCGATGGTAAATTAAATAATTACATTTGTACCGTTTGGTATATAAAGTCCTTGACAGTTTCATATTTTTATGTTTTTACTGTCGACACAATATATATTATTTTATTAAAAGAAATATTATTACTGAATACTGATTCTTAAGTCTAATAATTTGCAAATGGAGAAACATCTATCAAAAGAAACATTATTACTGAATACTGATTCTTAAGTTTATTGATCGAGGTAATTTTCAAGTGGAGAAACATCTATCCTCTTGAGAAAATTACTTACTACTAAAATTATATAACGTTTCTACCTTAATTTAATCTCATAAGCTCATAATTATATATTTAATATTATTACTTTTATTTTTAACTTTTTGTTTCATTACAATTTTTTGTTTGACCTGCTTCATCTTGCATCTTTAAAAAGGTTAGGTAAAGATGAATAAATTGTCTCTCAAAATAAAAATATATATAAAAACTATATCAAAAAATATTTAAGTTTAAAAAAATTATGTCAAAAAGATTGTAACTAAATGTTTTTATATATTTCAAAATTATATATAATTGACTATAATAAGAATGATGGATAAAGTTATTAGAAAATGATACATTAATATATTTTTTTTCTTTTTATTAAACTTTTTTTATGAAATAAGCAAAATTATAAAAGATGGAGGATTCTTGTCAAAATAATGGAATGATTAACAAAACGTCACTTGTTAAACTTATAACATGATATGGTCTAATCTCTTTGCACTCATATTAATTAAAATATATTTTTACACTAACTAATATGTTTTAACAACTATGCTTTTTAACAATCAAATTTATCCCCTCGTTAATGTTGAATTAAAATTTGTCTTTAATGGCCGAAAAAATTCGGTCACTATAAGTTTATTTATAACGATCAAATTTTTTTTTTAGTTATTTTAAGTGTATTTATAATGACCGAAAAAATAATTGGTCACTATAATTATATTTATAACGAGCGGAAAAAATTTGATCACTATAAGTGTATTTATAACGATTAGAAAAAAACTTAGTCACTATAAGTATATTTATAACAACTGAATTCATTTTTCTTCGTTAAGAAATGATCATTAAAAGTCTTTTTTCTAGTAGTGAGAGCGAGAGAGAAAGAGAGAGGACCAGAAGGAAATTGAAGGAATGGCATATCTATTTGTAATCAGATACAAAATTATCAAATAGTGAAATAATATATAATTGTTTCAAACTATAAAATGAATTAATACATATAGTAAGAATATATGTGTAGTTTTTAAATGTTAAGTTTCTCAAAAAATTAAGCATATGACCTACAATTGTCAGGCGCAATACATTTTGTAAAATGAAAAAAAAAAAAGACGAGACATTTAAGGTCCAATGAGGGATATAAAACTGTCAATTTTTATTTGGTGATTTAACCTTTTTTTTTTTGTCATTTTCTATAAAACTTTTTTTTCTGAAATTTTTTATATATATATAAAAAAAAATGTATAAAGTTTACAAAAAAAAAAAACTAGCTCATATTTTTTTTTACAAAAAAAGCCCAAAAAGGTGATGACCTCAACACAATATTAATTAGTCCAAGGTCATTAGCTCATTTTTTTCTCAAAAATAGGCCAAGGCAGAATAATTTTTCGTTTTTTTTTTGCCAGCATTTTTTTTTGAAAAAAAATAATTTTATTTTTATTTTGCTGTATGTGGTTTGAGATATGTTTTTGCACTTATATATATATATATATATATATATATATATATATATATATTCTTTTTTAAAAAAAATTCATGTATTTTTCAGTCAACATTTCTTTTGAAAAACTTATTTTGTTTTTATTTTGCTGTGGCTTTTTATATAAAAAAGAAACAAATTTCTTTTTTTTTAAAAAAAAATCATGCATTTTTTCATGTATCAATTATGTATTCACGTGTATAAATGTATATCAATATTGTATAGATAGTTATATAATGTATCAAAATGATATAAATTATGTATAAGCATGTATCAATTGTAACGACTTGACTCAACATTGTGAAGTATTGTCCGCTCTTTGGCCTAGCCTATTACGAATTTTGTCCCTTTGGGCTCACCCCACAAGGCGTCTCACAGTATATAGACCAGTCCTTTTTTACTTATATACCCAGCATCTCTCCTGTTTTTGTCAATGTGGGACATCTCATCACATTTCAAGATTGGCTATTACATATACCCCCTCTATGGACTCAGCATCCTCGCTGAGGTTTGACCCACCGCATGAGATTTGCCTAGACTCAGCACTGAAGTTTGCCCCGCTTCACCGGAATTCGCCTAAACTCAGTTGAATTCTAGCCCCATATCAACAAGGCTGACACATGAGTGACTTTGATACCATCTGTAACTATCTGACCCAGCCCTGTGAAGTATTGTCCAATTTTGGGCCTAGCCCATTACGATTTGTCCCTTTGGGCTCACCCTAAAAGGCGCCTCACAGTATATAGACTAGTCTTTTGCTTATATACCTAGTATCTCTCCTGTGTTTTTTTTTGATGTGGAACATCTCATTTCAAGATGGATTGTTACATCAATATTATAAAAAGGATTGAAAACGTGTATCTATATTGTATAAATTGTATACGAATGTGTGTCAATATTCTATAAATAGGTATGAAATGTATCAGCATTATATAAATGATGCATAATCGTATATCAACATTATATAATAATTATGTGATATATTGATGTATAAATTATATAAATGACAAACTGTTAAGTTATAATTCCTAATATTCCCCACTCTTTCATAAATTACTGAAATTCTCACTTTTAAGGGGGATGATGACACCTGTAAATTAAGATTGATACCATCAATTAACTTGCAAAGTTGTTACGGTAAATATGAAAAATAAAATGTTATTAATTCGGTAATCCCATGATTAACGCTAAACGTTATGACTGTTTATCAACAATCCCATAAAAAATGTAAAAGGTTGTTAGCTTTGAAATTTTAAAAAATTGAAGGTACAACATTATTGAATTACCAGATTGTTCTTTCATCTACAAAAAACAAAGCATAAAATATGAATGTATTAATTAGACTTATGCATTAGTGAACATCATTAGGTCTTAATAAATTTGATTTCTCACATGTGTTTATTGGTACTTTGGATTAAAGAATCAATAGTCAAAGGATGCCTTTATAGTAATAAACAAGACAAGTATTGAGGTATCAGACAAAAGATTGATTGACCAAAGTCATTAGACTCAAATATCAAAGTCATGTGTTTATTGATCGATTTTTTTTTCTTTTTGCATGTCGTACCCGAACTGATGATTTGGAACTTATGCAACGTCCTTCACCATTCCATCCTCTTGTGGCATGATTTCGTCAATTGAATCTTCAACAACATTATGATTAATTACTTTTGGTGGGTCGGCATTATTTGGGATACTATCTTCTATGCCGGGAGATAATTGAGTCATACCTAGAGAAAAAGAAGGAAACAAATCCATTAAAACGACTAAGTTAAAACAATAACTACAAAATCGACATTGAAGAACTCTGTTCAGAGAAGTAGAGAAGGAGATAGACTATTCTTCTTGCGGAGGGGAAAGAGAAAATGATTTTTTTTAATTGCTAATAAATTTGAAAGTTACGGTAATTAATGGTGTATCATAATTAGACTTTTGCACAATTAACAATGTGTAATAATAGGTACTTAAAAAAGGTTGGTCAGCTAGGTATCAACAATCATAGATAAAAAAAATTTAAAAATGATATTTTTGTAATTTATTTACATGGAAAAGAATATTAGAGATTTTGATAAATAAGGTTGTGTAGATTTGTAATTTTTAGTATATTAGTATCGATATTTATTTGATTATCATGTTTTGCGACCTTAATAAAATAAAAAAAATAATAAAATGACAAACTTTTTCACAAAAGAAGTAAAACAATTAAGAAAGAAAAAAAGCTTAAAAAAGAGCAACAAAAAAATTTAACCATTGATTTTTTTTAAATTTACTTTAACATAGTGCAAAAAAAGTTTTAATTTTTTTGAAAAGGAAGAAAAACGCCAAAGCCAAAATGAAAAATAACACTACTAAATATAAACAAATAAAAAAAAATTTAAGAAGAAGAAAGTCAATAGCCCAACATGGACATTAAATGTATGTATGTTAATTGATATGACTACTTCTCAAAATTGAAGCAAAATACCCAAATGGCTAGTTTGCTTAGAAACATTGGCCGAAAGGCCATTTTGGTGTAATAAAAAAATAGTGAGCTATTTTTTGTGTAAATAATTTTTCTCAATGGTTTGTGGGTGTAGTTATCCCTTCCCCCACCCCCCACCCCTCTTTTGTTGTACTATGTTAAAATATTTTTTTATGTTTACATTTTTTTATTTCTCTTTTCTTAAAGTTTTTTTTCCCTTTTTAATTGTTTCACTTTTTTTTAATGAAAAATGAATATTTAGGTCATTTTATTCTGTATACAATATTCATACATGATTATGCATCATTTATACAATGTCGATATATTAGATGCCTATTTATATAATATCGATAGACGTTTATATACAATTTATACAATATCCATATACGCTTAGGTACTATTTATATAATGATACATCCTTACACATAATTTATACAATGTGATACATTGCATAACTATTTATACAATATTGATATATGTTTATACATATTTATACAATATTGATAATGAAAAAAATTACATGAAAACAAGGAAAAGTTTTTTTATAAAAAATCACAACAACAAAAAAGTTAAAAAAAACTACTGCTGCCAAAAAAAAGTTAAAAAAAAGAACATAATAACTTTGGACTGATTTGAGCTATGTTGAGCCCACAATCATTTTTTACTTTTTTTTTAATAAAAAAAATTGAGTTATTTTTCTTATATTTTTTTTATTTTCTTTTAATATTAATGAAATTTGTCCTTTTATATGGACAAATGTCATACCAAGAACATCATCCACATCAAATGGCCCCCGCCAGGCAACGGAGTAATAAGATAAACACTGATGAAAAAGTAAACCGCTCACCAGGACTGAGAGGGTACAAAGGAATTTTTCGGGATCAACAAAGTAGGTGGATCATGGGGTATTATACAATAATTGCATGCACCACACCAGTTGAAGCAGAATTGAAAGCGATTTAAATGTGACTTGCAACTAGCAGTACAACATGACATTATACGACTGGATATAGAGTTGGATGCAATGGCAGCTCAGGAACACATCACAACAGGTACACCCCTTTATAACAATTTGATTTGTGATTGGAGGTACTTGTTGAGTAAACTGGAAGTATGGGTACTTCATTACGTGTTTCAGGAATAGAATCGAATAACTGATCGGATGGCCAAAGAATGAGCAAGTCTAGGACATTATGGGGATATAAAAGTCTTTCTGAATGCGTCAAAGTTTATGCAAAATCTGTTAGTTATGGACTCCGTAGGTACCACGTGTCCTAGGAAACTTGCTATTAATGATTCCTATGAGGATCGGGATGTGTCCATTGGACAATTTGGGTATGTTTTGTATAATATTAATGACTTGTTGATGCTACCACTAGTTAGCCAACTTTGGCAGACTCATAGAGGCTAATTTTGTTATGTCTAAAAAAAAAAGAAGAGTGAGTTAAAAGGAGGAGGATTGACATGTATATTATAGTGTAATTTAATTCATATTTATGAGTCAAATTACGGGTAATTAGTACAATTCATCTACACATACATTATGTTTGTATACGTGTTGTTAAAAACACAAGTTGATTTGTATATTGACGAGTTATTAAAAGCCAGAGCTGAATATTTTTATTTCTTAATAATGGGACACTTGTTGATGTGGGTTCAAGCTATATTATTTTTCCCCATTTTCTCTGACTGTCATAATCCAATCTTCTCTGCTACAATTTTCAGGTACTTTTTGTTGTCCTTTTCTTTTATGATTTCTTTTTGTTTGATTTGTGTGTGGGTGTGTCTAAATTTTAAATTGCCCAGGAGCTTCGGTTGCATTTCTCTGCGAAGTTGAAGACCTAAAGTATTTTCAATTGCTCAATAAGTTTGGGTTGCCTTTGAATAAATATACCTTGTTTTGAACACTAATTATCGCTGAGAATTTCATAACCCCAACTTTTGTTTGCTTGGGGATGTTCTTTGATTCATTGATTATGAGATTTTATTTTCAGCTTTTTTTATTTTATTTTAAAAGGGCTACTAGCTGATTTTTGATTCATCTATTAACGAATGATTGGAAGATTCAACATGTCAAGTAACATCGTGAATACTATTACGTTTTGTTGGGTCTAAGTTAGAATCTTTTTTGTTCTTTTACATTATCTGAATTTCTCTTTGTTTTTGCATCTGTCACAAAATTATTTGCTCATTTTTGGTGAACAATGTCTTCACTAAAACATATGTTTTCTGACAATCATAATAAAAAAATAAGTTACTTATCCAATACACTGTTAATGTCTTTTTCTGTTTTAGAGCCGAGGAAATCGTATTAATGAGTTTCTTAATTGAAAATTAGAGCCAAAACGATAGGGGTATTTTAGATTATGTGGGGCTATCATGTATTTGTATGAAAGGAATAAGGTGTGATTTATTGATTTTTACTCTTTAGGTCCCCCTTAAAGATTCAATATTTCTATTGTCTGCGATAAATTTTTTTTATACGTTTTTGAGTTTTGTATTGTGTCTACTAGGTCAGAATGATTTTGATGAAAGACTTTGTGTGAGTTATTGCCTAATTTCTTACAAAAAGGTGTTGAGATAAATTGGTACATGTTATGATTGAAGTTTATTCATGACTTTTGAATTTAGTTGAATATGTATTTATTAGAATCGCAAAGGACATTCACTCCTTTTACTTGTACTGAATAGGTGAAAAAGAAAAATCTAAACTTTGATCATATGAAATTATGCAAGTGGAGGACAGAAGAGCTAAATTTGGACAACCAAACTTGATTGTATTTTTGGTTCTTTGTTGGTGTAAGATTGATTTAGTCAAGGATGTTAAAACCTCGTTATAGTTCGTAGAATCTTTTGTATAGACAACCAGTGTTCTTTCTCTTTTTCTATCCTTCTTAGTATTGGTTTTGACATCATATACATATCAAAACTTGTATAGAGTTGGTAAAATTCAATTGATAACAAACATCTACCCTATACTCGATCATGTCCCTCATCGCCAAATGCCACTGCCCATACTGGATTCTAGAGAGGTGCCATGCCTCTCCATATGGAGGCCATCATGGTGGTGATCAGACAGCGTATAAAGTATTACAATTTGGCTTCTTCTGGCCCACCTTATTTAAAGATATTGTTTAATTCTCCAGGGCCTGTGATGCATGCCATAAGACAGGTGCTATATCCCAGAGGCATGAGATGCCCTTAAACAACATTTTAGATGTGGATATCTTTGACGTTTGGGGCATTGATTTCATGAGGCTATTTCCACCATTATTCGGGTGCCACTATATTCTGGTAGCTGTGGACTACATTTCCAAATAGGTAGAAGCAACAACCCTTCCAACCAATGATGCGAAGGTGGTGAGCAAGTTCCTTCGCAAGAATATCTTCACCCGATTTGGTAGCCCGAGGGCTATTATTAGTGATGGCGGTACCCATTTCTTAAACCAAACTATGAAGAACTTGCTGGCGAAATATGGGATACGACATAAGATAGCCACAGTATACCACCCGCAAACTAACAGGCAGGTAGAGGTATCCAACTGGGAGGTGAAACAGATATTGCTAAAGTGAATGCCACCCGGAAAGATTGGGTAGAAAAGCTGGATAAAGCATTGTGGGCGTATCAGACTGCCTATAAGACCCCGATTGAAACCTCTCCATACAGGCTAGTGTATAGTAAGGCTTTTCATCTGCCCGTAAAGCTCGAGCATCATGTTTATTGGGCAATTAAGAAGCTGAATCTTAACCCTGAGCTCGCTGGAAGGAAGAGACTTGAGCAACTAGAGGAGTTGGATGAATTCTGGTTCCAATCGTACGAAAATGCTAAGCTCTATAAGGAGCGGATGAAGAAATGGTATGACCGACACATAATCAAGCGAAACTTCGAGCCGAGCCAACATGTTTTGCTGTTTAACTAATGTCTTAAGTTGTTTCCAGGAAAATTGAGGTCCAAATAGAGTGGACCATATGTGGTGGTAGCGATCACACCTCATGGTGCAGTGGAGCAAAAAGACGTGACCACCAACCAAACCTTTTTGGTGAATGGTCAACGGGTCAAGCACTACTATGGTGTGGATGTGAATCAAACAGTGGAGGCCATTGAGTTGGCCAAGAACGATTGAACATAACATGCTTTGTGCCGTGATGTTAAATTAGGCGTTGCACGAGAGGCAACCCGTGGTGAGGTAACGTAGTTGTATTTTATTTTTTGTTCTTTCTTTTGAAAAAAATAAAATAGATTCCTTACTAAAAGTGAGAAAATTGCGCAGAAGTGCAGTCTGCGATGCGGAGGCATCGCGGACACTGCACACTCTTGTGTAAAATTTTCAATCCTCAATTCCCTACGTTCTGTTGGGAATTCTTTGTGTTTTTTGGTTCTAATCCATCGTTTTAGTGTTTTTGAAGCATGTCCAGGTGTTCAGATAATTTTCAGGGCTCGAAGCAAAAATATCAGATGCTCGTTGTTGCTCAAAACAGTAAGTATCGGTGATGCAGACCCATCGCAGATGCCTATTATTTTTGACCCCAGATGAAAATGACATTAAGTGTTGGTCCGCGTTAACTTTCGCGTCATGGAGCAAATGCATACCCTCACTGTTTCTGCACCCAGGTAAGCGATTTTTGTTAAGTGTGCATTTGCTCGCCTCGGCATCGCGGAGCAAACACGAAGGCTTTCTATTTCTGCAGTCGCGATAGAATTCATTTAAGTGTTACTTCGCGATGGCTTCGCGACGCGAAGCAAATGCGGTGCAATTAAATTGCCTGATTGTAGAGTGGCCCCCACCATTTTAATTACCGTAAATCGTTCATTTTTTACCCTTTTTAATAGAAACCCCTAACCCCATTCCCTTCACATTTCCCCTATTCTTCACCTCCTTCGTCGTTTTCTTCCCTCTTCCCCATTTTTTTCTTTCAAATTGATTGCGTCGCACACCACAGGGGTTCGATTTGCATCACACTTCACACACTCAACAAGCAAGGAAAAATGTCTTCAAGTGCACATCGAGGTGGATCGTCGAGCAGGCCCAGAGCTACCAACACAAGAAAATAGCCACGAGATATCTCGGATGTGCCCAAGAACACTGGGAGGGGTCAGAAACCTCAATACTGGGCCAATGCTGTCAACAGAGAGGGAAGAAGGTGGTACCAACCTCATGATATGACGAAGTACTATCTCGATATTCCTATTGACGTAGAGTCCCTTTGGGACGAGTTCCCCCAAATTCTAAACCATTTCAACGATTGAGTTTGGGGGTCTTGTTTCGACCACCTGTGCCTTGCAATCTGAGCTTGGTTCGAGAATTCTACGCCAATATGAGTGAAACACCACAGTCCTAAATGATGATTGTTCATGGATTGGAGGTCAACTTCTCACCATTCACAATCAACCGGAACTTGGGCACCCCTGAAGAGGCCTCAACAGGAGAATTCAATGACTTGTGCCGTCGCCCGCCCTACCAAGATATGAGGAACACTATCTCTGAGCGGAGGTCTATGATGAGATGGGTTCGACATGCTGAGCGGGGCTATCACCTCTCTTTTCCTTTCGCATACATATCTAGGGAGGCTAGAGTTATGGTGAAGATCATGATATACTCTTTCTTTCCAGGGCAACACTTTACTAGTGTGATGAGAAATAGAGTTTGCATCATGAATGCAACCATGAGGGCCATGCAGTTGAACTACGAGTCAATCTTTAGACTAGCGATGTGGAAGGCAAAGTCTCATAAGGGTCACAGGTATGCCATTTAGGGCCTTATTACCGCTCTGTGTCGTGACGCAGGTGTCCCCGAGGAGAAGGCAGACTACTGTCCAGTCATTCAGGCCCCCCTGTGTTGCCACTAACATTAGGGGGCCTAACATACACACGGGCCCAATCCTGACTACAACGGAGAGGGCCTACCGAGAAGAGTTGATTATGGGTCGTATGTACGGCCTTGAGATACTGAGACACTGGACTGGTGATCGGCCTTCCACGAGAGAGGAATTACAGGAGGTTGAGGTGGGATACCCGCTAAACGATCATGCCAAAGTCGTGCTACACATTGGACCTCGATTTACTAAGCCAATAGATGATGACATTCCTACGGACTCAGGAGAGGAGCACGAGGAAGAAGATGATGAGGAGGCTGAGGAAGATAACATAGCTGATGCGCCTTCAGTGTATGTAGGCGATGAGCCTATCCTACCAGGTCCTGGTGATGCTTGAGCTCCGCAGTTCCCACCTTGCAGGATATGTATGGTTAGCACTGAGGGCAATGCTACATTTAAGTGCAGGATGGGAATTCCTTTATTTGTGATGATGCTTCTATTAGTCTATTTCTGGCATGTATTAAGATAATATATTTTTATTTCTGCTTTTTGTTTATGTTTGGACATCTTTTAATTTTGTTGGGTCTACAAATATTGGCTAACTACTACTGTGATGCATGGATTCTTTTCTGTGATAATTTGTGAATGTATTAGATTATTGGTAGTTGTATGCTTGTTAATATTAGCTGTGTGTTAGTCATAGTTGAGTGATGGGGTCCTATGATGGATGGATGACGACCGTCTTAAGGGCATTCGTCAAATTGAGTTCACATAGAGTGTGGGAGCATTGAGCGCGAACCTTTGAACATAGTTAAGGGTGAGTGTTTGAACCTTGTGAATCACGGGGTATGCATGCTTAATTAGATGAATTCATGGGAATACCACAATAGGAACTCTAGTGCTAACCTTTTGATGAACATGTGCCATGTGTGAGTGAGCCAATTATGAGTCTAGGTTATGATAGGTTCGAGAACTTGCCTGATATGTAGAGTAGACTTGAGAGGAAACGGAAATAGAGGAAATGGTCTAGGCATTTCGTTGAATGACGGAATCAATCCTAATTAGCTTTGTTGAGCCTTAGCCTATTCTTTGTCTAACCACATTTCAAGCTAATCCTTTTGTCTTGATGAATTACCCAATTTTGATCCTAATTCCCTAGCGCTCGAGCACGGTGAATAAGAAAAGAGGGAATGGGAGTGGACACCCAAGAGGATGTGAAAGAAGAAAGTGTCAAAAGAAAAAAAAAAGTGAGTAGTTTAGAAAGAGTCTCCCAAAAACAGTAGGAGTCCGTGTTGCTTTCGTGTTGTGGAGCAATCGTGGATGCACACTATTTTGGGCCCAAACTTTACCAGTTAATACAGTGCTGGTCTCCGATGCCTCCGCGTCGTGGATCCATCGCGTATGCACACCGCAATTAAAAAACAGAAATAAATATTTTTTTGGTTTCTTTTAATTATTTCCCTTGGCTTAGTCAGTGTTTGTTTAGGCTGTCCACTTGTTGATATGGGGTTATATTGTGGTCAGATTAAATAGATAGGAGTACTCATAGTTTTAATTTAAGAAGGGTAGTAAGGGTTGTGAGTAAAGGGGGCATGAAAAGAGGGGAAGTGTATGCTACGAGCGTGTGGGAATTGAACTGTGTCAACTATATCCATAAATGTATCCCACCTACCCGCAGCCTACCTTACAGCCAGAGATACGTGATCCTCTAAAGAAAATTCTAGCAAGATTTACGTTTACATTGAGGGCAAGCTTATGGAATCTTGAAGCAATTTGAGACATCTTTTCTGAACGTGAGAGTTGTTTGTATACCCAGTCTTGATCTTTTTGCTGGATTTGTAGTAATATGCATAGGTAATTCTTCTTGGTGAGGGCACATGATCATTAAG
>DF358308.1:51556-64179 GCA_000787875.1 Solanum virginianum
CGGAACTAGATTAACTGTTAAATATTCTGAATGAGTCCGCATGTATACATGAGTGTAAGGAGCAAATGGTTTACGCTTGAGGTATTAGAAGTGTTCACTGTGATTCATAGAGTTAGATCGCATGATGGTTAGTATACATACTACTATAAGGAGTCTCATGCATGTGTAGTGGTTTGCCCGAGGACGGACAAAACTTTAAGTGTGGGGTGGTGATCTTAGGCGTATTTATATGCCTAATTAGCTAATAATATCCATAAATAGAATAAATTCAGAGGACAAATTAATAGAGTCTAGGTGTTTGTGTGTAGTTTTCTCGTATTTTGTTGATGTAGGGTCAAATGCGCTTGTTGGTTGTGTGTCTGCAGGATTTTGCTTTGATTGAAAAGTTTGGGGCTAAAGCAAGACTCGATGGAAGAACACAGCTTGGAACGGGAAACATAAAGATCCGTAGAAGCAATCAAAAGACCAAAAGTCCATGTGGCAAACTGGGGTACAAGGTTGTGGAAGCTGTAAAATGCAAAAAAGTGAAACCCAAAGGAGGTGCAAGGTCGCGGACCTATTCAAAAGTGTGCAGAATTGTCCAGTTAGCAAATTAAGCAAGACCATAGGAAAACAAGACGCGGACCTAAGGACCCGACGCAGAAAAGTCAAAAAACAAGATCTTTATTATTTCTTTATCTTAGACTTTAGGTTTTAAGTTGAGTTTTTACGCAAGAAATGGTTTCTTTTGATTATTCCTATGTTATTTATATCTATACTTCAAAGTCTGACCAACTAGGAAGTAAAATTATTGTTCACTCTGGATTCGAGAGATGTTGGAGTGGATAGAACACAATAGCATAGGAAGCTTGTTCAATACTAGGAAACTAGGTTGATTCATATAAGGGAGATATGTGACAACCCCTTACACCATACTTGGTTCATATACGGGAAGATAACTTTAATGCATTTTTATTGGTCTATCTATCCCCGCTCAACGATGTAGTTAGGCAGACAATAACGGTAGGCCGACAGAGGCATGCAACCCTGTTCAGGTATATTAAACCCTGTGAATCAATAATCAAGAAACCAGATGCAGAGACATATTATTAAGACTAGACAGAGTCGAAATGGTTACAACCCTGGAATTGTATCTTTAATTGATATCTTGTGTGAAAGTCATATTAGTTTGTTAGAAGTTATTTCTTTTACAATTTATTTTCCATAAAACAATAACTTTTTTTACTAAAAGCACCATAGACATGATAATCAAGAGAAAGTGCGAATTACATTCAAATCCCTTGGGTTCGACAACCCGGCTCCCTACTCAGGACCACTATATTACTTGTGAGATCGCGTACACTTGCGTGTGCTAGGGAAGCAACAGTTCAATTTTTCGATATACATAAATAGGACATAACGTAACAAATCAAGTCAAAAAGACACATCGGTTGCAGGATTGCAATTTTCTGCATTCCTATCCACTCGGTGAAGCCATACAACATATGGAAGAGTTGGAGAAGTAGTTCAATTTTTTTCTTTCTAAATTTTTCTTCTGTGCATGCAACTTCATTCGCTAAGTGGCCGCAATCTAAAATGTAAAATGATAGATGAGGCAAGACAATTATTGGATGAAGCGTAAAGACACCGGCCAACACGGTGAATCAGGAGAAGGAATGCCAAAAATCAGGTTAGTACTATGTCGGATCTCAAGTTTCTTGATTTTTGTCTCTCTTAGTTGATTTTATTGGGGTGAATGATTATTTAATGAATTTATAAGGAGATTAGTTTGCAATGACGATAAGTCAAGTGACAAGCTATTGAAAAATAACTTGGTAATTTTAAGAAAAAGTTAATAAATATGGTAATAAAAAATTTAAATTAAAGAATAAAATGTATTTGAATTTAGAAATACATAAGATTTAATTTTTTTTTTATTAGCTTAAAAGTAGAAATTCATTAGTAGAAGAGTTCTAAATAAATCCTTACTATTTCATAAACTTATCATATTTAGATATTTTAAAATAAATTTAAATATATTTGGTTTAAATATTAAATTAAAAAAATAAAATATAGAATCGTTATTAATAAATAATGATAATAATCTATATTTATAATAAAGGACAGTAATTTGCAATGCGGATAAGCCAAATGACAAGCTATTGAAAAATCACTTGGTAAATTTAGACAAAGTTAATAAATATGGTCATAAAATATTTAAATTAGAGGATAAAAGGTATTCGAATTTAGAAATACATAAAATTTTTAAAAAGATAGAAAAGATTTTTATCAGCTTCAAAGTAGAAACTCATTAGTAGAAAAGTTCTAAATAAATCCGTACTATTTCATAAACTTATCATATTCAGATATTTTAAAATAAATTTAAATATATTTGATTTAAATATTAAATAAAAATATAAAATTATTATTACTAATAAATAATAATAGTACTACTACTACTAATAATAATTGTAATAGTAGTAGTAAAAAATATAAAAAAAACAACAAACAAAAGAAAGAAAGAAAAAAGTAAAGAAAGAAAAAAGTAAAGAAGACAAATGAGAAGAGAAAATGCAAGGGCGAGGGGGAAATATTTTATTAATTTCAAATATTTCTCTCAATTCAAATATATAGCTTATAAGAAAAATATATAATATATTTTAAAAAATAAAGGATATGAAAGTATAGCAAAAAGATATGCCATTGAAAAAGGGATATTATTTGAATTCAATTTAAAATGAAATTTGAATTGTAATAGAGTTGTAACTTCTTAACCTCTATTATATATAATTCTAAAGTGATTTATAAATGATATTTTGCACTCTATTATACAATATAGTGGTATGCAAGTGGTATTTTTGCATTCCTTTTTAGTAGTTCACTAGTATAAAAAAATCTCAATAGAAAAAGTATTTTTAATTATAACAAGCAAAGTCTTAAATTGTGTATATCTACATGATTAAGATCTCAACAAATAATGACACATTAAAATATAAAAAAACTAAGTAACATAAATATAAATTCAACATTCTATATCTTAAAACCAAAAAAAGAAAAAAGAAGAGAAATTCGAACTTCTTATGATGTGTAACATAAAATAAATTATTTAAATCAGACTAGCGAAAAATAATTAAAATAAAGTACAGAAAAAGAACAAAGAAGAGGGAAGGGGGAGGGGAGTTGATAACTAAATTGGTTAGAAGAATATTTGATAACTAAATTAAGCAACAAAAAATACAAAACATAAAAATTATTTGATAATCACATGATTATTATCTCTATTAACATATAGAGTTGTTATAAGGACGGGGGAGGGGAACTGAGGGTAGGGGAGGGAAGTGTGGAAGGAGGAAGGGAAGTATTTTTCATTAAGAAATAGTTAATATTATCTGTGCATTGCACGAATACATACACTAGTGTAATATTATAAAAGTGTAGTCGACAAGTAGTATGTGACTCTTCTAGTAGAAGGTGATCCTCCCACTTCACCTCCTCGAATATTGGCCATTTCATTAATATTTGATACCTCATTGATTGAATACACCATAACTTTTCCTCAAGTTTATGTGCAATCCAGATATAGCTTCAAAAAGCACAAAAATTAACTCTTACGTGTTTCCTCATATCACACACTCATTTGCTATTAGGGTAGCATTCATGATCTATCTATCTTTGATGTAAGCAATTTGGTGGACATCCACCAGTTTAGTCATCACTTGCTTGAGCCTTCCTATTAGTAACTTAGATATGATCTTGTATAAATACCAATAAATAAATTAATATGATTCTCAAATTTGACAGGGTCAAATATTTTATGTAGATGACCAACTCATATTAACAAATCAGTATTAACATTTCTTCTCCATGGCATGATCAGACTGTAAAACTCCATTGATAAGGAGTATTTTCTCAAGGCCAATCTATTGCATAAATTGTGATCGGTCTACTCTTCTCATTCACGGCATAAGCTACGTTATCCTTCTAAACTATTACAAAAGTGAAAACCAACTTATTTCTTGACAACTAATTCTTTTTTTTTTTACAGAGTCTAATTTGACATAATAGTAACTGATCACACTAGTTCCACCACAACTTTTGTCTCGGGCGAAATAGCCGAAAGTATATTGCACCTCTCAATACAAGAAATCTACAACATTTGTCAAGCTAAGGCATTACTTATTATTAAGTTTGTAAGTACATGAAATAATCATTACAAATAATCAACTTTTCCCTTGCAGAAACAACTTGTTCGTTTTGAACAATTGTACAGCCACCTGGGAATAAAAACTTACAAAATCCAAATGAAAAATTGGCTATCCTAAATTACGAAGAAAAATAAAACGCATTACATCGAGATGAACTACCATCACTATATCTATTCTGTTTTTTGCGTACAAATATGTAAATATGTATACATTATAATGCAAACATGCATGGACAATCAATAACAAATATAATAATATTTTATGTATATATACACGCAAGCTATTATGACAAGTATTCTTTTGTAGACAAATCAATAAGCATATATAAAGTATAATATTGTCACAAAGTATTGGCCCGTTCTTGCACGGGCTATCATGTGTAGTTTTACAAGGCCCAAGTTAAATATGGGGAAACTTCTAATTCATCCTATCTTCATTTGTCTTTAATTTCCATAATTAGAAAGATTTCCCCCTAATTTTTTCACTTGTAATGCTTATTTAGCAGCGTTTGAATTGATTTTTTGCTTATTACTCATAGATCAAAAGTCATAAATTAGAATTTTTATCTAATGACTTTTGACTTATTTTTATTATTTTACCTTTTAAAAATAAATATTTATAAGCATTTTTAATATCTGCTTAAAAATTATTATGACTTAAAAACACTTAAATTAAGATAGTCCAAATTCTAATTAGTAATAAGTACATACGTGCGTTATATGTTCTGAAATCTCTCGTGGCTTATCTTATCATTAATTTTATGAAAAATAATTATTAGTCCCATTGAAAGAAAAATCGTCTTTAATAAGTGGAGCCTGATCTTTTGGAATTAAAAAGAAATTAAATTTCAACTTACACCTACATTCGATAATTATGTCGAACTAACTCCACCACCATTATTATTACTTACTCTCTTTGTCTCACTTTATATAACTCACTTTTCTTTTTTATTCAGTCTTTAAATGAATAACACATTTAGTAAAAATTTAACTTTAAAATATTTATTTTGTTCTTAATGAAATAATTTACAATCACAAAACATCTATTACTTATTTTAGATCACACATTTCAAAAGTTTGTCTTTCTTTCTTAAACTCTATGTCAAGTCAAACTAACTCAAATAAAATGAGACTCGGGGAGTAATAAACTTCAATCCCACCTCTATATGGAAAAAGGATTGACCTTAAAAGAACTCATACGCATTCCCCCAAAATATATCTCAACGTAAGTATGTAACATTAATTTTTTTGAGGAATTTTTACTTATAACCACTCAAAAATACATTAATTATGTTTCATAGCTATAATTTGGACAATTATATTTTGTAATTATAGTTATTAGCAACATTTGTATAATTCACATAACATTTGTTTGCATTTGTACAATTCACGCAGTTTTTGTATAGTGTTTGTATATTTTTCTATACAATTCGTGCACAACGTTTGTATAATTTACTATACAATTTACAGTGTTTGTATATTTCACTACACAATTTGATTCGCGCATAGTTTTTGTATAATCGTGCACAATGTTTGTATAAATCGCGTGAATTATACAAAACTCAAACTGTAACTACAGTTAGGTGTCTGCCGTAAGTCGTAATTAATTCAAACTATAATTATGTTGACTAATTAACTAAAATATGTTTGTTTATCTGCGTAATTTTCCCTTTTTCTTTTTCAACCTTTTTTCATCTACAACAATAATATATTCAATTAAATGAGATTTAAGAAGAATGAAGTATACACAAGCTTTATCCTTACCCTGAAGGTAGAGGTATTGTCTTCAATAGACCCCTCAGCTCAAGGAGAAAATAATAGTTCAAAACAATATAGAAAAAGAAATTATGAAAGTGATGAAGTCATAATAGATAACCTGACAAAACATAATGAACAATAATCAAAACAAAATAATCAAAATAAAATAATATGATAATTGAAGTACAAAAAAATAAAATAAAAATTAATTAATCAAAATTCAAAGGACAAGAAATTGCAAAAGTAATACTACGACTAATAGAGTGAAAGAATAAGTGTGACAACACTTATATGATAATGGAAGCACAAAAAATAAAGGGGAAAGGGCCAAAAATACCATCCGCCTATAGAAAAAGGTCTATAAATACAATTTATCCATCTTTTGGTCTAAAAATACCCTTTCATCCACCTTTTTGGTTCACTTATACCCTTGAAACTAATAACCCTTTCTTTTTTTTTTCTTTCTTAAATATTTATTATGGTATTTTTCTTTATGGAATAAAATAAACCCCCACCTTATTAGATTTGTTTTCATAATTGTTTTTAAATCAAAACAATGTACCTTTTTAAAATTCTCAATGTATTTTTTAAAAAAAAATCTCGAAGTTCCAAAAAGAAAATAAAAAGAAATCTAAAATAAAAATAAACTATTAGTTTATTTTAAAATTATTTTATAAAAATTCATATAATTTATCTAAGTCAAAAAAAATCTTTCTTGGTGACCCCAAACCAAGACAAAAAAAAAAATTACTAATTTTTTTTTACTTTGGAGATTTTGAAGAGGCATTTTATCTTGATTTTGATAAATTATGAAAGAAATCTAGGATCTATAAGTTTGTTGTTTTAAGTTTATTTAGAAGTCATGAAGAAAGATATTGGTTTAACTTAGATAAAATATTTGAAATTTTTTTAATTTTTTTAAAAAAATACTCCTTCAATTTTTTTTTAAAAAAAACTTCTAGAACTTTTTTTTAATAAAATAAGGGTTTTAAAGAAGTAAATTGTTTTGATTTAAATAAAATTATGGAAACAAATCTAATAAGGTAGGGGTTTATTTTATTCCTTAAAGAAAAATACCATAATAAATATTTAAGAAAGAAAAAGAAAAAAGAGAAGGTTGTTAGTTTGACGGGCATACGTGAGCAAAAAAGATGGATGTAAGGGTATTTTTAGACTAAAAGATGGATGACGGGTATTTATAGACTTTTTCCTATAGTTGGAGGATATTTTTGGTTCTTTTTCCAAAAATAAAAGATATTAATTAACTAAACTCAAAGGACAATAAATTGCAGGAGTAATACTATGAAAAATAATGCAAAAAGATAAGCAAGACAACACTTATATGATAATCGAAATACAAAAAAAAGATATTAATTAACTAAACTCAAAATTGCAAAAGAAGTATTACAACTAATAATGTGAAAGGATAAGCGAGACACCACTTAACTATTTAAGTATTAGCCTTCTACTCTAATTCGTGTCTTTCATAACTTCATATATCTAAGGTCATGTACTTGCATGGTAAGCTGAAATTGTATCATACCATGTATTATCACCTTTACTCAAATACTTTTTTAGGCTACTTCTACCTCTCATAAAACCACCAGTAGCCAACATTCCACACTTCTGTACCAGGACATTTGTACGTCTCTCATGCACAACAATCGCGACCTTGTTTCTTGCATTTTTTTCTCTATCGAGACTATTCCTACCTTGTCTGAGATATTTTCAATACCCAATCTTATTTTTTCTAGTATGCTCTCATATTCATCTCAGTATCCTAATCTTCATAACTTTCATTTTTTGAATGTGAAAGTTCTTGATTGGCCAACTCTCGGAGCCGCTCCTTTAAACATTGCTAGTCTAACCACCGCTATGATAACCTTGCTTGTTAATAAGTTTTGGTAGCACTTTCTTATCGCACAAGTTTTTGGATGCGAGCCTCCACTTCATCTACCCTATCATCGTCAATCTTCCTATTAGACCCAAATGAAACTCCCCCTCTTTTGACTGACAAGTGTATCAAGTCTCACTTACATGCCAGCCTCAAGCATTACATTATTAAATTTATATTGTCTTTATTCTACTTAACTTTAACCCTATAGATTCCAAGGTCTATCTCTTAACCTCCAAGTTAGGTTCACTCCATCACGAATCTCGTCAACTAAAACTATGTAATCTATAAATAATATACGCCATTACATCTCTCATTGAATATGTTGTGTCATCAAGTCATCTCCTCAACCTAGGCAAATCTAAACACTGTAAATGCTGAAGATATACCATTAGGCCCTTCAATCGAAAGGTACATGCCACTGAAACTAAAAAACAAAGTGGTCCAAAAATCACCAGAAAACTGAATTAATGTCAGTAAATAAAAGAGAATTAAGCATATTAAGCTAGGTATGGCTGTGGCTATATATAGAGTTATTCTGAACCTCTTCATGAACTATCGTTCTCCATCAGTCAACAGTCTTTGGAATTAAAATAATTAAAGAATTATAATAAGACAAACTATAGTATATGATAGTGACTGATAAATGAAATATCGATTTATCGCGCATTATGTTGGATACAAAATATACGTAACAGATATACAGTATCTCTATCTTAATTTATAGCTTGTTTGAGAATTTGTTTGCATGGCTAACAACATATATGTTAGCAGTAAGGCCTCGTGACTAATTCTCTCTGCAACCATACTTGGAATAAATGAAGACGACAAAACTTGAAACATGTTAAAGTACTACAATTAATTGCTTGGAAAATTCTCAAACAATTGAGATATACTTGGAGAAAATATAAATGGACTTCACTATATAATTTTAAAAAGCAAAAAAATGGTTCTCTCAAACTTTATACAAACTTTTAGAGATAGACAGTTACATGTAATTCGAGAAGGGGTCAAAATTGTCCTCCGAATTACGCGAAATAAATTACTTATATCTTTCGTTACATTTTGAGCTAAAAAATGTCTCTATCATTATCCCAGAGAATCGAACCGAAGGATCCTCCTCTCCATTTTCTTTCCCTCCATTTTCTCTAAGTTAATAAGTTATATTTAATGGTTAAGGGTCAATTAAATTCTTAGCCATTAAAATCTAACATATGACATGTGTCAGCTATCAAGATAGGAACTTGAGAAAAATGGAGAGGAGCCTTGTCCGAACCACAAATACCCTCCAAAGCTAACAACTCAAATTTTTAGTGACGTAGCAAGCCACATGAGACTAATCCCTCCTCCTAAGCATTGCCAACTAGGATTCACTACGAGAAATTAGACTTTTAGCGGCGACTATAATCACCACAAAATTTCAAAATATTACCGCTAAAGATTTTCACTATTTTTTACCGGGCAATGGACACTTATTTTTTTAGTGACGACTAATTTTCAATCTTATAAAATTATTTTGTAAACTCATATTTCTCATCATTGGCCAATGTGTCCATTCATCATTTATCCCTCTTTCCTATGAAATCTCCATTGAATAAGGTGGACCCAAAATCATCAAACAAGAAAATGTCGAAAAAGATAGTACATAAAATAAGGGAATTTCTGTTTAAATATTATACATTAATCTAGCTATATAATAGAATATGGCAAGCTAGCTAGCAAGTGTGGACCATTTGGTGAAGTATCATTCTCAGTCACCATACTTTGAAAGAGTAAGAGAATAAAAAGGACAAAGACAAAACAAAAGAGGACGTACGATTTCGAGAGGGACACATAAATGAAACATCGATTTGTCATCTGCACCAAAATAAAATATACTACACATGCATGCCGATTTGCATATTGCATGGCTAAATTACAGTATATAGACTATATAGTATAGTTGCCAGTGTGGACCTTCAATTCACATGAACCATATATATCATCTCTTAGCTACCTAGCCACCAATTGACACTCACCTAAATTATGCGATGCGTGAGTCATCATTTTTACGTAAAATTAAATATTTTATGCATAGATATACATTTTCTAAAATTTGATATAATATTATTTGACTATTCATACTATAAGAAGGTTAAATAGTGCACTTTGCTGAAAGTTGCCTTCTTTGCTAAGAGGACTAACTATCAATTCTCACTTAACAATTATCACATTTTTTTCTTGTTTTAAAAGAACACAGATTCAACAATTCTCAGACAAATCCGATAATATCTGAGTCGAAATTTTATCGTAATCTATTTGATTTGTTAGGTCTTGCTTGCATGGCAAGTATGCCGAACTATACGACTTTGAAATTTCAATTTCTAACTACTTGCAGATTACATGATCACGTTGACATAAAATAATCGATGTTTTGTTAGGATAAGACTTTTGACTCACTTATTCCAAATCCTGGACATGTATGAAGTTGTACAATTAAATATAGAAAAAAAAATCTAAATACACATTTTATTATAACATACTCTATAATTTCTTACCATTTAAGAATTTTTCAAAATTTCTCTCTCGATACATCACTCTTTTTTAATACATCCCTATCACCCTCTCGGATACATCCATTTACTCTCTGATACATTTCTCCCCTCTCGGATACATCCCTCCGATCCGATTCCTTATGTATTCAAATGTCTATCCTATCTGATATATCTCTCTGCTATGTATTCGGAAGTCCGATGATATGTCCTGAATTTTATAAACTTTATGAATTTTTATAAATTAGAAAAAAATTAAAAACTAATGTAATTAGCTCCTAACACTATGAGATTTATGTAAGTTATTATACTTGAATATATGGAATGTGGGCAAATATATTTTTTAATTTTGTGATTTAGAATAAATATACTTTTCATTTAAAAAGTATTTTTATTTTATATATAAGTCGAAGCTAAATTGGGAGGAGTTAATCAAATCAATCATAAAGGAAAAACAAACATATTTATTAATTTGTGTTCACATATTTATTTATTACACTAGAAAACTCACTTCATCTTAGTAAGACAATTGGGCCGGGTCAGTCCATTTAGCCCAAACTACATGCTCCATGGTTTTAGGCCCTTGGGTAGCCACAATGTACTGTAGTTACCTGGGTTGGGCCCATGATAGTCAAATTAAACAAATTCTTCTTTGACCATGCATCCTTCTTCTTCTCTCTCTTTTTCTTTTAAAGAAAATATATAGATATCTATGTTTTAGGATATTTTGAATTATTAACTCCTCCTCCCTCTGTTTCATTTTATTGGTATCCTTTAACTTGACTCGGTGTTTAAGAAAAAAAGTAAAACTTTTGAAACTTGTGGTCTAAAATCATTCTGAGACGATATTTGTGTGGTTGAAAATCATTTCATTAACGATAAAAGGGGAATTTTAAGGTTAAGTTGTCCAATTAGAATAAGATGGCATTCTTTTTGGGACGGACCAAAGGGATAGAGGGAGTATGACTTATGATATTTTTAATACAATTTTAAAGTGTATAACATTTACTTCTAACATTATGTATCTCTAGATTTGCAAAAAAAAAAAACGATAATTCACTTAATTACAAAATATAACGAAGTTTTGATTTCAAAATGCAGTGAATCACCAAAAAATTAAGTCATAAAATAGTGTGATATTTTGACTAAGATTTTTGAATATACCTTCCTCTTCTTCTAATTTTGAAATGAAAAAAATTCCTCATATTCTTTGTTCAGTTATCCCAAATATGTTTATGTTTGATTTTGTTTTGGGAGGTGAAACACAAAAATTTAGAATTGCATGAAAATATATGTATATTCTCTCAATCTCACACTTACTGTCTATCAATTTCCTATTTATACGTGTTTTTAAAAAATTATAAATAAAATAAATAATTTTATCAATTTTCTTTTTAAGATTTTTTTTTTTGAAACTTTATAAACTTGTTTGTATATGAAAAAAGAGAGTTAGTTGTAAAGGACAGAAGAGAAAAAATACTTAATTTTATAAATTTCAAAATAATTTCTAATAACGTGAATAATTAATAAGGAACAAACAAAAAGTATTATATAATAATGAGTTAGCATGATGTCATTAACTGATGAGTTGTTTATGAGACAGCAAAAGATACACCGCAGAAATATATCCAGAGGAAGTAAATCTGGTGTTGTTCATAAATCATGCATGCATTATTATTATTATTATTATTATTATTATTATTATTATTATTATTATTATTATTATTATTATGTAACGTATCTGTCTCATGACAGAAGACACGGAAGAAGAAGAAGAACAAGGTATACTTTACAAAATTTAAATGATGACGTAACAAGTCAGTACTTATGTACTCAGATAGAAAGCAAAACGTACCATATGTATCCTTTTGGATTTTCCATTTCCTCTTAATTCAAAATGACTACTTAATTCTTCCCTTTTTCGTGGTTCTCAATATCAATTTATGTGATATGTTTTAATATTCAAAATAATTTTTTTATTTTTATGAGAAAGTTGTAAGGTATCTCTCAAGACCCCATTCGTGAGACTCTAATGAGTATGTTATTATTGAAAAATTTTATCGATCATATAGGAATCACTTTTAACGAGGAATATATGGATTTTAAATAGAGTCAATATTAATTGGATGGAGTTCACATGAATGCATAAGAGAGTAGTTGAAGAAATTCCAGTACTGTAAGGAGTAGTACAATAGAGATAGTCAGAGTCCCATCATTGTCTCAATAATCCCCTTACATATCCTCCATGCCGTTTCCT
>DF358308.1:64194-102975 GCA_000787875.1 Solanum virginianum
GAGTCCCATCATTGTCTCAATAATCACCTTACATATCCACCATGACGTTTCCTCAGAAATAATGACTAAATTCAAATTTAATTAATCCAGAAGGAGCCCCAACCACCCCCCAAAGAAAAAAATTTGATAATTTTTGTTTTGGAATATATGGTCATAATAGATACAATTGTTCTAAATTTAATTAGTCAATGCAGCAAATTTACAAAACTTTTTCTCATATTCAAGAAGTTCTAATTGTTAATAAAATGCATCATTTTAGACTTGCACTAATTGTTAAACGTTGACAATCTACTAAAAAAATCATTGTTATTTTTATTAAAATTTCTCATTAAAAAATATTCAGTAGCTATTTTTATAAATATTTTTACTGAATAAGTTAAAAAAATATTTACTGAATATTTTAATGAGAATTATTTTCTATCATTTATTTTTCTAGTGAGCTAATTCAATTGGAATAGGTTGAAAAAAAATCATCTTTTAATGAGAAGTATAGGGTATTAGTTGGAGTAGGTGTTAGTTGTGGAGCCTGATGTAATATTTAATATATTGTTAAATATTTGCCAACCATGCGGGTCAAGTTGTACTCCATGTAAAAATATTCTGTATTCATTTAATATATATATACTTATATTACACCCGTAGAGGTTGCCCATGTAATTGGGTGTTACCACGTTAAATTTTTTTTTCCCATTTTAGAGAGAGAAACTCTCACTTCTCTCTACTTCTTCTTCAAGAATTCTTCTTCATCTTAATTTTTACACATATGGTGCAAATCCGAATAGTAGGGTGGGAAAATAATGATGTTTTAATGACAAATTAATATGGGATATGTTTGCCCTTTTATCCTTTCCAATATAATCCTTGTAGGGCAAATTAAAAGGCATTTTGAAAACATGTGTATGAGCGGAGTCAGCTAAAATTATATGTACATGCATATATTTTATTCATCTCAGATTTCACTTGTCAAATTCTACTGAATATATTATTATATACATTTTGAATGAAAAAAAAAATTGTGAGTTGATACCGGAAAAGGCAAGTTTAATTATTGGATAAAGCAAAGAAGGCATTACTTTTACTTTATGAAGCATTGCAAGAAAAGTTGATTTACATCCTCTAGAATTTAGTAGTACTCTTTTTTTTTCAGGAGTATAACTATAAGAAAGATTTGAAAACAGCTTTTCATCCATCTTTTATGTATATACCTTCTGTTAATATACCCCTTTTTGCAATCTTCAGTTCAGCCTGATCAAAAAGAAAAGATGTTGCTAGCCATAGATACTATGTTACAAAATGTACAAATTACTAACATATTGCCATTTCTTATAGTAAGTACACTGTCAAACTAATCATCATCACTTGCTTTTACAACAGGGGTGGAGTTACATCCAGGATGGCAAAGGGGCGGGGCGGGGCGAGTATGGAGCGAATTTAGAGCTATGTGGGGTGGGGCGGGGCAAGTTTAAAGTTATGCGGGGTGGGGGGATGCGGGACGGGTTGAAGTAGGTATTTTTTTTAAATTAATGTGGGGCGGGGCGAGTTGCGAGTTTAAAAAGTCAAATAGGAATTCGAAGAAATAAAAATTTTCTCATTAGTAAAAATTAAAGATATAAATTTTTTTATATTAAACATTGACTTTAATTTATCCGGTAAATTATTAGTTGTTAAAATGTTAATTAGAAACTTTTAATTAACGATTAAGAAACAAATGTTAAAATGTCAACTAAAAATAGTTGATTAGTTGTTGAGATGTTAATTAGCCAAAAAAAATAAATTTAATTAAAAATGAAAGAACTTTAAAATTTAAGGGGGCGGGGCGGGGCAGGGCGGGGCGGGTTGAAAGTAAAAAAAATCATCATGCGGGGCGGGGCAGGAACGATTTAAAATTTTTTTTGGGTTGAGCTCAACCCGCCCCGCACCCGCCCTATTGTCATCTCTACATCCACCCAAGAATGAATATCAGGTGAACATCTTTTGTTAAAAAACTTTTTCGAATATATAAGTTTAATATAAATATTTTTATATTAATTTGTTGAACACTTTTGGCACAAAAATCACCGACCAATATTTTAAAAATATAAACTAACCCTTGGCAAAAATGCTAACTCTGCAACTGTTTTACAATATAAACAAACCAAAAATATTGCTTCTAATAATAAAGAAAATACTCTTTTTTCTTCTTTTAAAAAAAAAAAGAAAGAAAGAAGAATTATCATCTAATTCAAAGTTTCATTATGCTGTTTAGATGAAAAATTTAATTGTTAGAGACATTATATATATATATATTCTTTCTTATTTAATATATCCACATGTCTGCTCATGTGCAGACTTAATTATTTTTCATCCCGAAATTTTTTGTAGATTATCTCTTAGATTTTGACAATAAACGTTAGTAAATGACCTTTTTATTTCTCTTATTACCAGTTACTTTTATATATTTATAACCTTTTAGATCGTGAAAACCTAAAGATTTCTTTTGTGCAAATTAAACTCTTTCGATGAAATATTTCAATCATTGTCTATAATTTTGTAAGTTGTTAATGTAAATCTTAGATGATAGCTTATATATATGCACAAAGGTTGGACCCGATTTTTAATGTTGTCCACAAAAATGATCATGATCTATAATTTTGTAAGTTGTAAATGTGAATCTTAAATGATAATCTATATATATGAGTAAATATTCGACCCAATTTTTAATATTGTCCACAAGAATAAGTTCTCACGGATTATATTTGAAGAATATTTGAAAATATATAAGGACAAGATTTATATATGATTGACATAAAATGTAATATTCGTGTAAATCAACCTTTTTCATAGACTAGACGTGAAAAACTCGTTTTAACAATAGGTGACAATGAAACTCAAATCTATAATATATTTTTATGTACTGCAATATATTGAAATGTATAAGCATTATATAAAAACTATATATTTAGGGTCTTTTTTCTGTTAGCATTAGTCCCTCTCAGTCTCTCCACCTGAAAACTGGCTACGATACCCTCACATTTGTTTTATTATTTTTATAAAAGATTTTGTGGCCCTCTATAAGGATTCTTATGAAATTAAATGGCATATACTTTCACCAATTGAAATTGAATAGGATAAAGTTTCATTTCTCACTAAAGATTAAAATCTTGACACACAGATACAATTATGATTTTGCAAGAAAATAATTACGTCTAATAATCCTTCAGAAGAATTGGCTATATTATTCTCTTCATTCACTTTTACATGTCTAATATATTACAAATAATTTTTTAGATTTACTCGTATAATTTAATATATCAAGTGAAAATAATATATGATACCCATATTAATTGTATATTGTTTCAATAGATTTGAACAGTATTTATTCATACCCTCAAACAAAATATTACCTCCCTCTCATAATATAAGGAACTTTCCATTTATACGGTGATTAAGAAATCATCAATGCATTAGTTAA
This sequence comes from Solanum virginianum, assembly GCA_000787875.1. Taxonomy (NCBI): domain Eukaryota; kingdom Viridiplantae; phylum Streptophyta; class Magnoliopsida; order Solanales; family Solanaceae; genus Solanum; species Solanum virginianum. Next base: position 67,646 of record DF358308.1, read on the forward strand.
CTTTATTATTTTACCCTTCATTTATGTCAATATATATTAAGTTAGAAAAAATCATTAATGCACTAATTAATGATTAGGGTAAAATGAGAAAAAAATAATTAATTCTATCATAATTTAGTAAGTGTCCTTATAATATGGGACAAATATTTATAGAAAGGTACTCTTATATTATGGAACGAAGTTAGTATGATTTTATTCAACTTCCAAGGAACGATTAAAACTATTTTTCCTATTTGAAATTTAGATGGAATGTTGGAGACGAGGGTAACCATCGAAAAAGTGTAGGACGAATATATCTTATATAAATATTATAATATATGTTAGGTCAGTGAATTTTGCAGTTTGAAAAGCTACGTAGCACTGGAAGAAAAGAACAAATAAGTGGTCCCAATTTTTCAAAAAATAAAAATTTTCAGAACACAGGAAAAAGATTCTTCAGAAGAGAATTTTTTCTTTCTATTTATTCACTAATGTATAGTAGTAGTTATGGACGTTGCAGTCTCTACCTAAGCTAATACCTGCAAACGTTTTCATGAACTATCACTTTCTCAGCCACCACAACTAATCATAAAAACAAAAGGACCATATATGCTTTCAAAATTAATATATGATATATGCTTTCACTTGTTCAACAATATTAAGTTGGCGTACAACTTGTATTAGTCGAATCTCACATTGAAATTAATGAAAGAAAAATGTTAGGGCTGTATATGAGAAATTAGGATAAGATCTATGGCGAGCGATACAAGTATCCCACACAAGTCTAAATGGGGCATGGCCAAGTGGTAAGGCGATGAGTTTTGGTCCCGCTATTCAGATGTTCGGATTCTTTCAACCCAGAACATATATATTTTTTGACAATATAAATTGCTTATCTTTTTTAACAATGTTCTGTTTAAAATTGGAATGCTAGATGGAATTAGGGGCGGACCTAGGAACGTGGGAGGGGCAAAAAATTACACTGTATATATAAGATAAATTTTGTATATTTTTGTATATATATTAAACTTGAACCTCCTAAACAATAAATAAAGTCTAGCATAACTAACTCTCTCGCTTGAGTTTCTCCTTTCACACTGGCCATTCTCCCTATTGATATATCTATATTTCCGTGTATATCGTATCAAAGATACAAGGTTCAAGCATTATTTTTTAGCTTCTCTTAATTATTCCTTTTCAATTAATTTTGACTTTGGGGAACCCAATGTCACGCTTCAGGAGGGTACCCTAGATGTGACTGGCACTCGAAGACCATTGCTAGCCCCCAAGTAGACCACTCAGTCTCTTTGGCATCGTTCAGTCAATTCATCAGCGGAAAGAAAGGATGTATTGAATGCAAAAGTTATCATATCAGTGGGCTCATACTATCAACATCATTCTATCATAAAAAAACAGAATAGATAACGAAAAGTCTCAATAATAAAGAAAAGAAGTATGAGGGACAAGAACCCTCGATATCAACATCTATGTCTATGTCTATGAAGCCTCTATGCTATGATCTAAGACGGTACCATGACAGACCTTAGCTACCAACTAATAAATAAAAGACTATCCAATCAGAAAATAAGTATCCTCCGAATGCTGGGAGGACTCACCACTGTCAGGAATGAAGAGCTTTAAACCTCAATGATCGGGCTGCTAAAGTCCTCGGTCTATAGTACGTGGAATGTACTGTATATAAAATGGGGTAAGAAAAAGGAAACAATATAATTGACACTCATCAATCACTCAGCCTCACCCCATATATAAGAGACAAGACCCTATCACCTCGATAGCTATCAAACATCAAGTCTTTACATCACATCGGAGTTCTATCATCATGAAACCTATGTGAAAGTTTCTATAACCGACAACCAATACTTATGAGTCAATAGTGATACAACGAAGAGATGTCGTTGCCACATCTGTCCAGTATCTTTCCGGGGTCAAAGACGAGCCTGTCAGTGGATTCAAAAGTCTGTCAAGTCCTCTTTTGGGACAAAGAAAACATCCGCTTTTTCACGGTCTAATCCTTTCCTACGCTGGACACATAGTTAATGGGTTCGAGTGGGACATACTCTTACATATTTCAGAGTTAATACTCCTCCAAGACTCAAAATTCTCATAAGTCTGTCAATCCATCAAGAATTCTCATCACCCAACCTCTACGGGCAAGATTTTCAATCTAATCTAAGGGAACTATACCCATTTGACCCTATCAATAATATTTTTTAGCTATCACAGTCATCCCCACACTCAATTCAGGACTTACACTCAATCAGACATCATCCTCAGACATTCAAGGCTCTAGACAATCCCTAAGTTCATTATTCAAGTCATTATGGAGAAGAAATTTTAAGGATCAAGTCACAATCATATAATAAGGTGAAAATATAGTAAGTTTTAAGCATGCTGATCATCCGTTCATGATATAAAATTGTTGTTTAAAGATTGAAAAACATAAATTCAAGATAGTGTACAAGAATTGAAACAATTATTGAATGACCTAAAGTAGTCATTCAAGAACTTAATGTATAGTCATTGAAGAACTTAATGTAAATACTCAAAAACCTTCAAGAATTCACAATCGAAGAAAGTTTCCAAGAACCTAAAGTAGTCATTCAAGAACTTAAAGTAAATACTCAAGAACCTTCAAGAATTCACAATCAAAGCTTCTAGACATGAATTAGCTATCTTAACTCAACATTGGCACATGGGAGAGCAATCCCATACTTTTGAGTAGCCTTTACATACCTAGGAATGAAAATCTTTTGAAGAACTTGGGAGATTCTTGAAACCCTACCTTGAATCTCCTCTTCTTCTCTCTAACTAAACATAAAATTAATAGACTTAGAATAGTTTTGAGTTTAGAAAACCCTTTTGTACGAATTATACTTCAAAAACCATGTGAGGGATATAAAAATATGTTGAAAAGGACAAAATTGCCCTTTCCTGAAACAAAACAGAAAAGTTGCTCCACCTATGCACTAGTGCACGACGCGCACTAGTGTAGAAATACACTTTTTCGTGAATTTTCAATTTCTATCAAATTGTTGAAAAAAAGCAAAGTGTTTTAAGCCATCTTTAAAAAATTTAATTCACATTTTTGTGCGATAATGCTGAGTCGAGACCATTTTCTAACTCAATTTTTTGCACTAATCGCAAATCTGATTTTAGATTTTCCATCAGAGCTTGGGAAGATACATTGTGCGCACGATCAAATTTAGGGGCGTTATAATAATTTCTTGGGGTGTTACACATCTCCCCCTTAGAATCATTCATTCTCAAATGATGAGTAAAGGTCAAAAAGAGACTCGAATAAACTCAAAATTCATCTCATTTCTCACTCGAGAACATTCGAACTCTCAGTATCCATCATTTATCTTTGTCTTATGCTCAAGAATAGAATAATAGAAGGCATCACTTAATGGAAAAGAATTTTTGAAATTGGTAAGAATAAGAATGTTTACATTCGACGTCATCATCATTTGGCACGAATAGATGCAGGTATTTGATTCCTCCATAGGACTTTAATGGAGGCTTCCCATGTTGCTTCCTCGGCCTCCCATGTTGCTTTCTCAATAAATTGATTCCTCCATAGGATTTTAATGGAGGCTATCTCCTTATTCCTCAGTTTGCGAACCTGTCGGTCCAGAATCTGGACTGGAACTTCATTGTATGATAAGCTGTCCTTCATACCTATACTCTCCACAGGAATTACTAAAGCTGGATCCCTCAAGCATTTCCATAACATTGAGACGTGGAACATCTGATGAACTCTATCTAGCTCGGAAGGTAAGTCTAACTCGTAGGCAACCTTCCTAATCCTTCTTACAATCTGGTATGGCCCGATGTAATGGGGACTCAGCTTCATCTTTTTACCAATTCTCATGACACCCTTCATGGGTGACACTTTTTCAAGTACACCCAATCATCTACCTCGAACTCCAAGTCCCTTCTTCTTACATCTGTAGACTTCTGGCGACTCTGAGTCGTTTTCAACCTTTCCCCGATGACTTTCACCTTCTCCATAGACTAGTGTACGAGGTCAGGCCCAATTAACTCAGCTTCATCTACCTCGAACTAGCCAATCAAGGATCTACACCTCCTCTCATACAATGGCTTGTATGGGGCCATCTGGATGCTGGCATGATAGCTATTATTATATGCGAACTCAATCAGTGGTAAATGATCATCCCAGTTTCTTCTGAAATCAATCACACAGGCCCTCATCATATCCTCCAACGTCTGGATAGTACGCTCTACCTGTCCGTCTATTTGAGGGTGAAAGGCGGTACTCAAATTCACCTTCGTACATAATTCCTTCGGGAACGATCTCCAAAATTAAGAGGTGAATTGAACTCTTTTTTGTGAGATAAATGACAATGGAACCCTATGCAACCTCACGATCTCTCGAATGCAAAGTCAACCATACTCTTCAGCCGTATAGGTTGTCTTTACCGTCAAGAAGTTGGTTGATTTAGTCATCCTGTCTACAATCACTCATATTGAATTATGCTGCTTTCTGGATCGGGGTAAACCCGTGATGAAGTTTATGTTGATCACCTCCCATTTCCATTTCGAAATTTTGAAGTTCTGAGCTAACTCACAAGGTTTCTGATGTTCAACCTTAACTTGTTGGCAATTGAGGCATTTAGAAACGAATTCTGCAATGTCTTTCTTTATCCCATTCCACCAATAGACTTTCCTCAAGTCGTGGTACATCTTAGTGGAGCCCGGATAAATGGAATACCTGTCTCGAACACCATCAATATCAGGTACACACAATCTCCCTTGATACCTTAATACCCCATCTCCCCCTTTGGAGAAAACCATCAGCTTTTGCTTGTGAACCGCTTATTTTAATTGGTGTAAGATAGGGTCTTGGTCTTGCTTATCCTTCACCTCAGACACTAAGTATGAAGCAGAATCATTCTGAATATTGACTCCGCCTTCGTTGTCCTCCTCAAGTTGCACTCTCAATCGAGCTAATCTATGTACTTCCTTGGCTAATTCTTTCTTCCTCTTTTTTAAATGGGCAGTGTTATCTATAGACATCCTACTGAGAGCATCAGCAAAAACGTTATCTTTACTTGGATGGTAGAGAATGCTCATATCATAATCGTTGAGCAACTCCAGCCACCTCCTCTACCGCAGGTTGAGCTCTTTCTGACTAAACACGTACTGCAAGCTCTTGTGGTCAGTGAACCTGTCCATATGCACCCCATACAGATAGTGACGCCAGATTTTAGGTGCGAACACCACTGCTGCAAACTCAAGATCATGAGACAAATAATTCTTCTCATGAATCTTAAGCTGTCTGAAAGCATACACTATCACCTTCTCTCTCTATATAAGCGCACACCCCAATCCAACTTGGGATGCATCATAATATATCACAAAGTCACCCGTCCCGTCTTGTAATGTCAACACCGGTGCTGTAGTCAATCTAGTCTTTAACTCCTGAAAGCTCTTATCACATACCTCAGACCACTGAAACTTGGCCTTTTTCTGAGTCAGCTTTGTCAAAGGGGCTGAAAGAGAAGAGAAATCCTCCACAAATCTGCGGTAGTATCCGACCAAACTCAAGAAACTTCTTATTTCTGTTGGAGAAGTTGGTTTTGGCCAATTCTTAACCACCTCGATCTTCTGGGTATGTACCCGAATACCATCTTCCAAAATGATATGGCCTAAGAAAGCTACTGATTTGAGCCAAAACTCATACTTGGAGAATTTTGCATACAACTCATGATCCTTGAGTGTCTACAAAAACACTCTAAGGTGATTTGCATGCTCCTCATCATTCCTCGAATACATTAGGATGTCTTTGATAAACACAATCACGAACATGTCAAGATATGGTCTGAATACCCTGTTCAATAAGTCCATGAAAGTTGCGAGTGCATTTGTCAATTCGAAGGACTTGACCAAGAACTCAAATGTCCATACCGTGTCCTAAAGGCTATCTTAGGAATGTCACTTTCCCTTACCTTCAACAGATGGTAAACCAATCTGAGATCTATCTTGAAGAAACAAGTAGCACCTTGAAGCTGATTAAAGAGATCATCTTTTCTGGAAAGAGGGTACTTATTCTTTATGGTGACCTTGTTCAACTGTTGGTAGTCTATGCACATCCTCAATGACCCATCTTTCTTACGCACGAATAAGATAAGGGCACCCCAAGGTGAGACACTAGACTTTATGAAACCTTTCTCTAACAAGTCTTTCAATTGCTCTTTCAAATATTCAAGAACCTTCAAGAATTCAAAAATCAAAGCTTCTAGACATGAATTTGCTATCTTAACTCTACATTGGCACATGGGAGATAAATCTCATGCTTTTGGGTAGCTTTACATACCTGGGAATGGAAATCTTTTGAAGAACTTGGGAGATTCTTGAAACCCTTGCTTGACTCTCCTCTTCTTCTCTCTAACTTAATGTAAAATTGATAAGACTTAGAATAGTTTTGAGTTTAAAACCCTTTTGTATGAATTATACTTCAAAAATCATGTAGGGGATATAAAAATATGTCAGGAAGGGCAAAATTGTCCTTCCTGAATTAAAACAGAAAAACTGCTCCTCCCATGCACTAGTGCGCGTGGCGCACTAGTGTTAAAATATATTTTTTTGCGAATTTTTTATTTTCGTCGAATTTTTTGGAAAAAAGCAAAGTGGGTTACGCGTCCACTCCGCATCGCGAAAACCTCACTGTTTTAAGCCCTCTTTAAAAATTATAATTCGCGTTTTTGCACGATAAAGCCGAGTTGAGACCATTTTTTGACTCAATTTTTTGCACTGATCATAAATCTGGTCTTGAATTTTTTATTGGAGCTTGGGAAGATACATTGTACGCACGACCAAATTTAGGGATGGATCTCGGATTTTGCGTTGGAACTTGGAAAGATACATTGTGCGCACGACCAAATTTAGGGGCGTTTACGTAATTTCATGGGGTTACACCCAACCCAATGTTTCACTTTATTTATTTTTTCAAAAAGTGATGAAATAATATTAGACTATGTATACTTTCTTTGAAAATTGTATTTTGTTCGTTTATTCGCACATTTATACTTTTATTTTTTGAACCCCTTGAGTTAAAATACTGGATCCACCACCGGATGGAATGTGATTTTTGTGATGATAACACATATTTGCTATATGATCTCAACACATAGCAACATATCTCTTTCTATTACATACATAGCAGGGCCCACGCAAATATTACCGTTATATTCAAGACTCGAACCCAATATTTCTGATCACCACCATGCATGTTGGTACGAGAGAAATGGATGGAATGGACAGAAGGTTGACAGTAATTTTGCATGCATGTGGAATCATGCCAATCTATACTTGAAATTTCTAACACTATTTTGCAGTCTACGTTAGAGTTTATGTTCCAGCAGTTTCAGTCCCACATTATTTTGTCTCTTGTAATAGACAGACATGCACCTTGGTGGATTTGAAATGTCATTAAAGGGGTAAAATTCCATCTACGATATTTCACTAGTACAAGCTTTTAATTTGTGTGTAAAGTTAAATTCAACTCCAAATAATTTATTTTTAAAAATCATTTGTTTTCTTACTTTAATTAAACGTTAATCAAACGCCTATTGCGATTTTTTTTTTTTTAATTCGAGTTAACTAGCGTTATCAAAAATAGGTGGACGAATCAATTTTGAAATACTCCACTAGGAAGAATCTAGTTTATAATCTATCTGTATCTATACTATCTTAAAAGTACGATCTTTCTAACTTAAATGTAAATTACTCTCTTTGTCTCATATTATAAGGCATCTTTTTATAAATATTTATCTCATATTATAACGACACTTACTTAATTAGGATAGAATTAATTAATTTTTTTCATTTTATCCCACCATTAATTAGAGTATTAATGATTTTTTCTAACTTAATTTAATGTACATTGATATAAATGAAGAGTAAAATCATAAATTCTACTAATGTATTAATAATTTCTTAATAACCGTATAAAATAGAAAGTGCCCTTATAATATCGGACGGAGGGAGTAATATAATATTCTCAACTTAAAATACTCAATTTAGTATATTTTTTATATTGGTATTATAATACTTCCAAGTTAAAATACTCAATTTAATACTCCGATCCCGCCATTTAAAAAGGAATGATCTACTTTTTTTTTTGATTTGTACAAAAGGAATGACCTATTTTCTTTTTTGAAAAATCTTTAATTTTAACTTTCCACGTGACATGTTTAAAATCACAAGATTAAAATTATTTTGGTACATTTGACACTTTTGTTTAGGACCACGAGATTGATGTCTTCTTTATTCTATTAACTTTGTGTTAAGTCAAAGTAGGTCATTATTTTTTAAACGGAAAGAGTATGATTTTTTTATATTTTTATATTATATTATATTTATTTATTATTTATTATATATTATACTATAATAAAAGCGAATATATTTTCACATCGAAGGATTTTAACTTTTTCAAAAGATTGTGACTTATGTGATGATGAATTGTGACCTAAAGAATGATGTTTTTATAATAAGACACAATAAATATATGTTTATATCATATTTTATCCATTATAAATATATTTATAAAAATTTATACTTTATTATTTTATTTAAAATCATTTATTTAAATTTTTTATATAATAATATTAGTACTTTTAAAACAGTCATATACTTACTACATAATTTGATATTTAGGTGCAACTCATCAATTCAAAATAAATGAGCAGTCGGTAGGACTCTTTTCAATTCAAAATAAGTGGTGTTTACTATCTCAATCTTAATTAAATGCTTTGAAGAAAAAAAAATTAATACCAACTCTTTAATCATGTAAATTTTCTTTCATAAAACGAAGATAATTTTATAAAAAAATTAATTTTTTTCAATTACATAAAATATCACTTATTTTGAAATAAAATAAAAATATAAAACAATACTTATAGTGTAGTTAATATGTTCTCTATTTATTTTTAGTTGTTTAAATTTAACTTGGCACATCTATTAATAAAATAATTATTTGCATAGTAAGTTTACTATTTTGCTCCTTATTAGTTACTCCCTTCATCTCAAATTAATTGAATTTTTGAGAATTTTTTCAATATTCAAAATAGTTAAATTGTTCAAAGTTTTATTGAAGTTTTATATTTTATAGGAAATAAATTACACTACATATTTATGATTTCACAAAAAGCAACAGTGAAAAGTATGGTGTAAATTTTATTTTTGAATATTTTTCTTAATATGTGTGTATTACCTTATAAATTCAATTAATATGGGATATGAGTATTATTGATAGGGTCCAAATACATTTTCTCACTGTATTGTTCAAAGACTTAAATTGAGAATATAATAGAAAAAATTATTCTATTTTAATTTTTACTAAATGACAAGTATAAAAAAATTCAATTAAATTTTTTTTGATAACTACAAATGAACGGATGATGGAATAGTAAAACTAGTTTGAAAGATGCACACTTTGGAGTTTGTGTTGGGATTAAATGCAATGAAAGAAAAGAAAGAAAGATGGGATTGCATTCAAATAGGAAGGAAGATTGAAATGACTATTTAAGTTGGAGTCACAATTTCAAACTGAATTTATGGTTTTATTGCGCTAATTTCGAGTATTAATAATTGAATTGAATTTTTTTAAATATATTAAAAATTTTAATATAAATACGTAAATTAAGTAAAATTATTGTATTTAGTTGAATTTGTAGTGGGACTTTGTCTCCGCCAATAAATTTTTTACAACATATTAAAGATCGAATTGAAATAATAAATGAAATTTTAATAATTTCAATGGTCAGCTATATATGCTCATCCCTCCGCCCATAAATGACAAGTTCAAGAGTCAATATTTTAGAAAATACATTACAAAACGACAATAATTAATACTTTCATTATTTTAATTTTTTTATTTACATAATCAGAATTTTAAGAGTCAATAAAATAGTTTTTAATATAATTTTTAAAATATTTTAAATAATTTATGTTATTTTTTATAAAATTTTCATATATATAAATTTTATTTTTATAAATCACCTAAAGCTTGTACATCCAAATTTACGACCATATTTTTGAAATTTAAATATCAAAATTTTAACTATGTCATATAAATTGATAAAGTAGGAGTAGAAAGGATATTTCAATAAGGTAAACTCTATTAAACAGTTGTAAAATAATAAAGCACTCGCTTGTCATATTTTATGTATCACTTTTTCTTTTTTAATCCGTCCAAACAAGAATGTTATTTTATTAGAATCAAAAATAATTTAACTTTAAAATTTCTATTTTATTCTTAATAAAATAATTTATAATTACCCAAATATTTATGAATAATTTTGAACTATAAATTTCAAAATTGTTCCTTTTTTTTCTTTTTAGATAGTGTTTTAAATTAAATGACGCCACATAAATAAAATAATTTTTTTAATATTAAATATTTATATTTATTATAATCTATCTATACTATATTAAAAGTGTGAAGATCCTTAGAAATGTTGTTTGAACTTTTTACCCTTCGTTAAAAGATTCTGTTTTAGATAAAATTGTCTTTTCACTCGTTTTTAAAAAATATTATTTAATTATATTTATAATATTAACTTTTAAACTACATAGAAAGAAGTGATAAAATAAATATTTTTCGCCACAAAAACACTTTTAAAATGGACTTCTACTTTTTCTTTATTTGATACTCTCTCCATCTCATATTATAAGGGCACTTTTCATTTTACACTATTATTAAGAAATCATTAATAGATTAGTAGACTTTATCATTTTACCTTTTATTTATATCAATGTATATTAAATTAAGTTAGAAAAAAACATTAATATACTAATTAATGCTGGATTAAAATAAAAAAAATAATTAATTCCATCTTAACTTAATAAGTGTTCTTGAGAAAAAAAATTATAAAAACATACTTTTATAATATGAGATGAAAAAAATACAAGCCTTAATCACGTTCAAAATGCGTATAATATAATTTAGTGAACAAATAAAAGCGAACAATCTAACCGAATCTTTTAATTTGTCGTTTGTACCAAATAGAGCAGAGGAAGGATAGTGAATAGAATGAAATGACGTAAGAATTGGTCAGTGAAGTCAGTGGAGGCGTGCATGGAAGGAAAGCGTGTGATTCAATTAATTAATTAATGCTGCCAATTCTGTAAAAAAAACTCTTTTAAGTCTTTTCTGGCCTTTTTCTACTCTATTTTTTGTCATGTAATAATGGCGGCAAATCTTACCTAAACTTGATTTCCAATTAATACACATCCATCCCTTGCAAAATTTCCATATTTTTTCTTGCATGCTTATTATCTTCCACAAAATTTTGATATTTGGTGAATCTCACAGACACTGTCCCAATTGGAGCATGCGCAATCATAGAACCTACTCCCTGAAACAATATAGTGATGGCAACGGGGCAGGACTGGACGGATACGGAGCAAATTTAAAGTTATGTGAAGTGGTTTACTATTTTGAGTTATGTGGAGCGGGATGGATGTTGGGCGGGTTAGAGTAATTATTTTTAAAATTAATGTTGCGCGAGATAGGTTGTAGGTTTAAAAAACAAAATAGGAATTCGAAGAAAATTAAATCTTATAATTAGTAAAAAATCAAAGATATAAATTTTTATATTAAACATTGACTTTAATTTATTTTTTTCTAAAATTTAAACTAGATATATCAGGTAAATTTTTAGCTGTTAAAATGTTAATCAAACCTTTAATTGACGATTAACAAACAATAATTGAAATATTAACTAAAAATAGTTAATTAGTGAAAAATTTCAAAAAAAATATGAATTTTTATTTTTCATATTAAATTTAATTAAAAAATAAAATAACTTAAAAATTTAAGCGGGGCAGATTTATGCGTAGCGGGGAGAGGGGGGTGAGGCGGGTTAAAGATGAAAAAAGTCATCATGTGAGATAGGACAAGGCGAAGTGATTTAAAAAATTTACAAATTGAACTCAATCTGTCTCACACCTACCCTGTTATCATCCCTACATACAAATTAATTGAAAAAGTTCAACATTTATTTATTATATATATAGATTAATTTTAATTATGTATTAAAATTTTTGTTACCCAAGCTGGGTCCGCACCTATTCTCATACCATGCATGTAATGAATCTTGGATGGTTACCCCTCAAAAGTTAATTCACGAAGAGCTGTCTATATATGACACATAAGGAGTCATGATTTAATCACGTGGGATTATTCTCATCAAAATTCATAAAATTACGTGGTAAATTGAAATGCTTTGAAGAATATAATTGTTGTAAGTAATGGATAAAAAAGAATTGTCAAAAACTTGAATTTTTTCTTTAGATTTTTTTTTAGTTGTAGTTTCATATATGTTTAAATGGGAATCTTAGTAGGTCAGCTAGTTGACTAATAGAACTCTCATCTTATTGGTGAGAATTCGATTACCCACATTGTAATCTCTTCCCATTTTTTCCACCCCAATTTTTTTTTAAATACCTAAACTATTGAGATTGTAGTTTTATACTTACTAATTTGAAAAACAAACATCTCTCTTTTATTATGCCCTCTTGATGGTGTATATACTACACTCTATTTTATTTTTTAAAAATTATCATATGAACAAAAATTAAGTAAATTATTAGCATTAGTTAAAGGTTAAACATTAAATTAAAGTATCACTATTTAAAACAAATAAACTAATAAAATTTAAAATATCTTTCTCACCCAACTCTACAACCTCCTCCCCCTTCCCCTTCCAAATATTATTTTATTTATTTTTTCTTAAAAAAACTATCTCATTCCACCTAGCGCTTCACTCTCAGCTTCTTTTTATTTCTCTTGTTTTGTACTATTATATATATATAATAGTACAAAACAAGAGAAATAAAAAATACATAAGTGTGAAGAAATTAACAGACAATTGTTGGACGATATATATATTATTTAATATGATTATTGATTGATGTGACTGCTTCAACTGCTATATATTGATTATTAATTATTTCTTTGACTACTTCAAGTGTAATTTTACAAAATTAACCCTAGCAAATTATTTTTACAGCTGCTTTAATTGTGATTGTACTATATCAATACCTAATTAATAATTTTAAATCTTATAAATACTAGAATTAGGATAAAATGAACACAAATACAATAATTAACAACATAATATTTCAAAAAGAAATTCAAAAAATCTATAAATCGAGACAAAAAAAACACATATATTGGTTAATATTTTGCCAGCATATAGTGAAAGGTAGCATGTATATAGTATATAGTACAATAGATATAATGTCATAGGTCCATCATTGTCTTCTACTACTACATGTACAAATGAACGTACTCAATAATATCACTCACCCCAACCTATTATATCATTTCCCTCACACTATGCCTACCTTCAATATTGTAGAGTTGTGTGTATTTCTCTGGCTTCTGACTCTTTCTTGGAAGGTTTTACCTTTTAGGTGGGGGTTAGGTCTATTATGTGGTACATTCTTCATTATTCAACATAATATTAAAGATGACAACGGAACGGATTGAATCATATATTAGTGAAGATTTTAAAAGATCCTTATTTAAATACTTTGTTTTAAATTTATGTGAGTCACTATTTATTAAGTCTAATAATGTGGGATAACTCTAATAATTCAACATGATTTAATACTTCGCTCTTTTTTTTATTTTACTTTTATTGTGAAATTATGAAAGTTAATACTCTTTTCGTTATATTTTATGTGATATTCTTTGACTTGGCACGATGTTTAAGAAAAAAAGTAATATTTTTGAAACTTGTGGTCTAAAATCATTCTGAGAAATTTGTGTGGTTGAGATTCATTTCATTAAGGATAAAAGAGAAATTTTAAAGCTAAACTGTTTCCAATTAGAGTAAAGTGGCATTCTTTTTAAAACGGACCAAAAAGAAAAGGGTGTCACATAAAATAGAATAGGAGGAGTATATGTTTGACCAAAATAATTAACTAAGTGAACAAATCTGCCATAATCTAATGATATATTACATAAAAATATGTCATTTGGCTTAATCTTAGATGTCATTTATGTCTATCAATTTTGAGTGTACATGAAGAACATATGTTCAACATGACATATACAAATTAGTTCGAGTATATATCTCACGTGAATTATCATGTAGAATATCACATGAGACATATGCATGTATTTGTTCAATTTTATGCTAGTTTAAGTAGGAGATTGCTAGAGAATGAATCAATATTTGCCAAATAGTACAAATTTTTAACTTTTAGCAAACTAAATTGCCAATAATATATTGTAAAGATGTCTAATATTGTCTACTGCAAAATATTCCCTTACCAGCCACTTTTATTTGTCACGCTTTACCATACGAGAGACAATTTGATTAATTTTATGAGTTAAATTGAACTAAATCAATATAATATTTTAATTTTTAAAGTTAGACATTAAAAAATTATACGAAAAATATTATAAGTTGAAATTCTTCTTTTAAAGTTAGATGTTAAAAAATACATGAAAAATATTATAAGTTGAAATCCTTCTTGTATTAATATGATTAAAACATAAATTTCAAACTATTATTAGTTAAAATTTATATAATTTTAATTTTTGAAAAGTAAAACGTTATAAGTAAAATTGAACGAAGAAACAAAATATGAAGTTAGATTAAGAAAGGCAATGATAGATTTAAGAGTCAAAAGTGTACTTTTTTTTTCTTTTTTTTTTGTAGGTACCATTTTATGTCATGAGGGAAATAACATTGTTGTTTGAAGTTGATTTAGAAGGAAAGATTGATGATCTCAACAAACTGAAAAAGTAAAAATATCTAACGGCTTTCTCCATTTTCAGAACAATTGATGATCTCACCTTTGACTTTTTACTTTGTTGCGGAACATCAATTAAAACCATGCATATATATTGGGTACCTAGTAAAAAAAATGCATCTTCACTTAACATAATTACTCTGTCGTTCAATTTTACTTGATCGTTGTTGACTTGGCATACGAATTAAAAAATAATAAATAATAAAATAATTTTATCAAAGTATTCTTTAAATATAATAAATATTATATCTTAAAAAATATAATGGGGAAATGATCATAATTAATGATAAGGATAAATTTGGAAGTAAGTGTCAAATTATCTCCTCATTTCATAAAGTGGACAACTATTGTTGGACATTCCAAAATAGTATAGGGGCCAAGTAAAGATGGACAGAAGGAGTACTTGCCAAGTCGAGAAAAGTATTAAAAATATTTTTAAATTTGACACGAATGATTAATTTTATTTCTAAACTATTGATAGTGTTAAAAATACCACTTTACTTGGCTGATTGAACTTAAATACACTTTTGATCTTGTAACAAGAGTGAAATACACTCCTAAATTTTTATCAAGTTAAGAGTTTTTTTTAACACTTGTGATAGTTCGAGAGTATATTTTAGTTAAGGCATTTAAAGGGTGTTTTTAAGACTATCAATAGTTCAAAGATGAAACTAATAACTTATGCCAAGTTCAGATATATTTTTAATAATTTTCTCTTTCTTTTTTTATTTGATATGAAGAAATACATGGAAAGACTCATACTATTCGCTACATTCATAGAAGATAATTTTAATCGCATATACATAATATAACTTTCTTTCGAAGAGTGCTTGAATTAGCTTTACCCCTAAATCATTGCGTAGACATTTTAATTCTAGGTGGTCATCATCATTAGTTAATAATTAGGAGGTCAAGCTCAACCCTAAAAGTCAGTTAATAAAAAAAGAGTGCCCAAGTTATAACATAGGCACAATATACAAATTTGACCATAAAGTTGGTGCGGAATTATAAGTTGGAACTTAAACTTTCAAAATGCACAAATAAGCACTTCAACTTGCCCATTTTTGAACATTTAAATACAACTTGCCAGCAGTGCAAACGCGTGAGTCACACCTGCTGTGACGTGGTTTTTTCATCCAATTACGCGATGCCACGTTGTTCCACGCAAGCAAAACCCTTTACACGTCATCTAACACTATTCCACTTATTTATAATTAAAAAAAGAAGAAAATTAAAAGAAACATTTGTGGTTGGCCAAAATAAATTTATTTTATGAAAAATTTAAGTTTTTACTCCATCTCGTACCCTCATCCCCCCAGACCCCCACCCAATACAAAAAAAATATTTTACGAAAAAATTTAATTTTTTTACTCCACCACGAACCCTCACCCCCCAACCCCTCCATCCCCACCCCCGTGCCCCATCCCCATACAAAAAAAAATTAAAATTTTATTTTTTACAA
The DNA here is from genome assembly GCA_000787875.1 of Solanum virginianum. Classification (NCBI taxonomy): domain Eukaryota; kingdom Viridiplantae; phylum Streptophyta; class Magnoliopsida; order Solanales; family Solanaceae; genus Solanum; species Solanum virginianum. The sequence continues at coordinate 83,901 of DF358308.1, forward strand.
AAATTTCAAATAATTTTAAAAAATTTTTTTTTCTCCACCTTACGCCCCCGCCACAGTCCCACCCCCACTCCCATACAAAAAAGATTGAAAATGCATATTTACTAATAATTCAAATATTAAAAAATTTTAATTTTACATAAAATTTAAATTATAAATTTTTTTATTTTTTACACCACTTTGGGCCTTATCCCCCCAACCCCCTACCTTTATCCTCCCACCTGCCAAAAAAATTAAATATTTATTTTTAAAAAATATTTCAAATTATGAATTATTTTTTTAATGTCAAAAATTAGAAAAAAATTCTTGAAAATTAATATTAGAAAGAAGAAAAAAAATGTATTTTAATAAAAAGAAGAAGAAAGTGTATATTAATTTGAAAATAAATAGTGTATATATAAAGACATGTAGTAGGAGTAAAAGGGTCAAAAAATACTTTTTTTACTGTTGCAACGTTCACAAATTCTGCACAGACGTGTCTCATTTGCGTGTTAAACATATGTTATGCCAGGTCAGCAAGTTGTGCTTAAATGTTCAGGGAATGGGTGAGTTGGAGTGCCTATTTGTGCACTTTGAAAGTTTGAGTTCCAACTTATAATTTCGTACCAATTTTAGGATCAAAATTGTATATTGTGCCTATAACATACAAATATCTATTTCTATAATTTATGTATGATATTTGGTATGACAAATTAAATATATTTTTAAAAAAATAAATTATTCTATGTTCCATTATACACCAACTTTTTATTTTTAGATTTTTTTCATTATGAAAAGAAAGTTACTTTTCTTTGTTTAGATTTTTATCTGGTCTCTTTTTGTAATAGTGAGGCAATTCCTTTTCCAAAACATTTTTCCATATTATCAATGAGAGGTGGACCCAAAAAATCAAATTAATTTCTCTATTTTTTAAAATTGAATTCTAAAATTGTGAATTTCTTCAATATAAAATTTTGACCGTAATCAGTAGCCTTGTTTCTAGTTTTGCCCCTTATACCAAGCATAATTTACATTAAATACAAATCATTCAGAAAATTACATCATGAAAAAAAAATTGATTAATTTTACAAAATGGACAAAGAGATGATAGAAAGGACAAGATAGAAGGATGAACTTTCTACTTGTTGAGAATATTGAAAAACTAAAATTACAGTTTTATGAAGTCCCTAACTACTTTTTCCAAAAGTTAAGACCCTTTTTGGAAAATCTTACTATCACCTAAGTGTGCAACCTAAAAGGCTAAAAACATATGCCCTGGCTATCTGATAGATTTTTTGTAGTACAAAAGTTTTTACAGAAGCCCTTGAATTCTCTCCATTGTTCACTTATGTCCCTGGCAATGTTTTTTGCATCACTTGTAGTCCCTAAAATTCCTCTTCTTGTAAACCCTACTGTGTACAATCCATTTTCCCCTTTCCAACCATTTGGAAATGGTGTCTTTGGCATCCCTTGCTCTGTGAAGAACTCACTTCCCTAAAAATTTAATTTTAACAAAAATAAATCAGTATAAACAGAAATCTCACAATCGAAAGAAAAAGAATATTTTCATCATTAATTATGAAAAAAAGAAAAAAATCTTTAATGTGAAAAAACCTAAAAGTCTCAACAAGTAGGTAGCTCTCACACAACATATAAATAAACCATAGGACATATGCCACTATAGATGGTCTACTAAGTGCATTTTTCTCTTTACATATTTCAATTTTGGACCACAAAATAATTACTCTCTTATAGTGTATAGGTATTCATTGTATGTGAAAATAATAACTTGAGACATGAGTTATCAATTATTGTATTCCCAAGCTATATAGGAAGTACTACATATGAATAATAATTAATTAATTAATTTTTGGAAAAATGACGAAAAATAAATAAAATAGATGGGGAAAAGTCCAGACAAATGAGATCAGAAATTCTCTTTTTTGATTTAAGAAACGTTTTGTAGGGTTCTGCATGTGTAAGAATGAAAGTGATGTGAGATTGAGAGAAAAGATAAAACTAGAAACTTAATAAGGTAACAACAAAATACTCATTGGCTTATTATCCCTTTTGTCATTTAATTTGGCTTTTTTTATTCTAAACACATAAAATGTGTTTGAAAAAATGTCTTATTAATATTATTATTATTATACCTTAAACCAAGATGGCACATTGCTTTTGTATCCTGATGCTAGGATTATTGCATCAAATTCTCCTTCTTTGCCATCGATAAATTTTGCACCTATTTTTGTAATTTCCTTCACACCTGGCATTATCTACAACAACATACAAAAATTTTAAAAATTATCATCCATGACCAAAAAAAAAAAATTTTTTTTTTTGGTTAAATGCAATATTTTTTGAGAATTTACCTGAATTTTTCCTGTTTTTATTTGTGCTAATGCTCCGACGTCGAGTACCGGAGTTTTTCCGGTGGCATTTTTGAGCTCAAGGGGACCGGTTTTCGGTCGCCGGAGACCTAATTTGTCAGTGCTACCTAAGGTGAAGTTAGCAACTAGTAATAGGAATTTGTCAACTATTCTTAAAGGCATCAATTTGAGAAGTGCCATAGCTATTGAAAATGTTGATATTCCTAACATTTCCCTAGGTAAAATATGCACCTGCATCCCAAAAAAGACAAACACCAAATTAAAATAATTAAACATGAGGATTTACTTCACAACATGCTCAATTTAACACACAAATTTATCAATTTCCCGAAAAGAAAAAAAAAGTAGGAAAATGTACCTACATAAAATAGACAAAATGATGTTAAAACCAAGAAAGTATGCTTCGTTAGTTGAAACATAATTATCTCTTCATTCTTAACTAGAGATTTCACAATCTCAAATTCAAACACAAGAATGAAGTTCGTTTAGATTGAGAGTGCTTAATCCTAACGTACAATTTTTCAACCACAAAGCACATATCAAGTACCAAGGGAAATCACCAAAGGATGTCGTGCAACAGTATATGAGACTATTTTGATCTTAATTAAATAAAAAATTCAAATTAATCAGAGTCAGTAAGTGCCGAGGAAAGACCATTTTACTTAAATTTGGGCAACAAATAAAGATAGTTAATCAACTGAGCTATACTAAAATAGCATCTTTTCAAGAAAAAGAAAGAAGGGAAGGGAAATGGACTTACAGAATTTCTGACCACCATGTGAGGAATGGCATTATGTCTACAGAGGTCTAAGCTAACTTCCATACCAGAATTTCCACATCCAATTACCAAAACCCTTTGATTAGTAAACTCAGTACCAGACTTATAAACACTTGTATGCATCAATCTTCCTTTAAACTTATCAATCCCATAAATTTCCGGTATGACTGGCTCTGCATTTTCCCCTGTTGCTACAATCAACCACTTCGACAAATACTGAAAATCTTGAGTCTGTACTCTCCAAAACCCACAAACCTCATCAAATTCTGCAACTTTAACAGCCTGTTTGAACTTGGGGGTGATAGAAAAGTGTTTAGCATAAGATTCAAGGTAAGAAATGAACTGGTGTTTAGTGGGATATTTAGGGAAATTTTGAGGGAAACTAAAGAATGGGAGTTGACAGAATTGTTTAGGGAGATGAAGTTTTAAGCGATCATAAGTTTTGTGTTGCCATAAAGAAGCAATACAATCACTTCTCTCAAGAATGAGTGAAGGGACTCCATTTTCTTTAAGACAAGCTGAAACTGCTAAACCAGAAGGACCTGCACCTACTATAATAGGTCCATTAACCCACAACCATTTTGGTTCTTCTTCTTCTTTACAAGAACCCATGTAAAGGCTCTTTTTCTATTCTGAAAACAGTGTAAAAGTTTCTCACACTGAGAGTTGCTCTGTTTTTTTTTATGTAGCTCTGTTTCTTTACTGTGAGAATATGTAGAATGGAACAAGTGGGAATTTAAAGAGGAGGGAAGGTAGGGGGTAGGGGGAAAATTGGGGGGTGGGGTTGAGTTTCCTATTTAAGCCTATTTTATTGCTTCTACTAAGCTGCATAGAATGAAGAGAAAAAAACAGGGGAAAAAACAGAGGGGTTATTAATGAGCAAGTGTGTTAATGGAGGCGTGAAGGTTAAGGAAAGGATTTGGTTCTCCTTCTCAAGGCTCTTTCTCTCTCTGCTACACACTTTGAACTTTCAAGTATATTGAGTTTGAGGCCAACCTTAGATTTCATTCTTAAGTAATAACATGATGAATTTGCCATTGTAGGTCAATTGGGAAATCCAAAACCAATTTTGAATGGAATAAAATTTATGTAAATCTTATCAACATCTTACTGAGGACATGATTCTAGATAGAAAGAAGTGTAGGTTGCATATTAGAGTAATAGGCTAATTGATTGGTAGGGTTAGATAGGCTAATTGATTAGTAGGGTAGAGGAGTAGTAGTGTTTTATAATATGTGTGTCATTATTTATTGCTTATATGTTAAAAATTTTAATTTTTTTATTTTTTTCTTTTTCTTCTTGCTTTTGCCCTTTCTATTACTTTTTGTCATATCTAGTTTATTCTGCGTATGGATTTTTGAGACGAGGGTTCCCAGGAAACAGTCTCTCTACTTCTATGAGGTAGTGATAAAGTCTGCGTACATTCTACCCTCCCCAGACTCCACTTGTGGGATTTCACTGTTATTGTTGTTATCAAGATCTTAGAGGTTGATAAAAAAAAATTCGTCTTAAATAATAGTCAAAATTAGAACAAAGTTTAACTATAATCAAACTATTGCACAAGAGCAAAATTTATTTTGTGGGTATTTAAAGAATAGCGACTACGAATTCACCTTGTTATAAAAAAATATAAAATTATAATGAAAGAGATAATAACTAAACTCGAAGGATAATAAACTATAGAATAGTATGACTATTAGCATGGCCAACAGTACAGAAGAATAAATGATATAGTTACCACACTAATCTTGTATTCTAATATAAATTACTAGGTAATGTATGATAAACAAAACTAGTAAGGCTGGGCGTTTCAGTATTCGATTTAATATTTTCATAATATAATTTCGTAAATCAACAACTAAAACCAAATATTAAATACTTTTTACATTCTTTTTTAGTTGTCATAGTTTCCTTTTTAAGAGTCAAATGATATGAATTTTGACTAATATTTTGTGATGTATTTTTTAATCATATTGACATGAAAAAAATACAATTTATACTACTTTTTATATAGTTTTTAAATATTTATTTTAAAATATCGAATTAATGTAATATAATTTAGCTTTAAAAATTACTCAAAGTAACCTTCAAAAAAACATAACTTTAACAACTAAAAAACACAGGGAAAGTACCAAAATTTAGTAACCAAACCTTCAATATTTGATCTGATATGATGATTAAATTTATACAGTAAATTTCGATTCGATTCAATTTAATAATCTGATTACCCTACATAGGATATTCTATAGCAAGTCAAACTTGGTAACATGGTTTAATTGATTTTCATTGAAAATATTTTGGGACTTTAGTGTATACGGGTTACAGTTTTCTCCATAATAATCACGAAGTAGCAACGTAAAGAAAAATTAAACTTTAAAGACTATACAAATTGACATTTTAAATGAACCCTTTAATTAAAAACGCACTTTAACTAACTGTGGCACTAAACAAATTGCACTAATTTTGCTATATAATTCGAGTTAAGTTTGATAACATTAATAAAGTTGAAGTGAATTAAAGAAACGTGGCTATATTTACTCAAATTTTTTGTTATTTTATAAAATTAAGATACAATTAATTTATTTAAATGGAAAGGAATTTTACATTACAAATTGAGGAAGGGGAATGAGAAAAAGATGAAAGCTTAACACACGTTTATTGTACGTTTTTTAGACTTCCCACTCTAATATCATCATCATCACATGATTCCCATAAATTGAAGTGTTATATTGATTATTAAGAAATAGTTATTAAAATGTTAGCCAGAAAATATCAAACTCAATTAAAAAAAAATTAAATTTTTATACAAGATGGATCTATATGGGGTGGAGCTGAATTGGTGCAGGTTAAAAATGAAAAAAAATTTTAAATTGTTATATGGAATGGGATGGTTTAAAAAATTTATGGGTTGAGCTTAATTCGCCAGACTATCCTATTGCCATCTATTATTCAGACGACTGATTCAGGTTCCATTTCGAAATTTCATTTAGGATCCAATACTCAAATCAAAACACGAATTTTAACAAAGACCAGACCTCAATATTCAATGTGGAATCCCATTTCTGACTTGTAGTTGAACATTGAAAGTCAATTCGAGACTGAGTCACGACTCTCAACTCAAGATCTAATTTCCAAACTACTTCCAACCTCACTTCCTAATTTGACACCCGAATTTGAAACTTGAATTTGACATCTGACTTGGGACTCAACCTCAAGTCCCAATCTAACACCCAACTTTCAAAAATCATAATTCGACTCTAACTTCAATTTAAAATTAATTCTAATTCTGAATCTAGAACTTGATATTTAAATTTGATATTTAATTCGAAATTTAACTTTGAGAATCAATCGATGATCCAAATTGACCACTCCAATTTCCATTGTCACCTTGATATCTAAACACCCGACTCATGACCCCAAATGTATTCTCCCCGTCATGTCCTGACCATAACGAAGTGAAAAATTGGTGAGCTTTAATAAGTCACGTGACCTCATCGCACCATCACCTCCTGCTAGTCACGTGCCCAAACTGACAAATTTATCTTTTCTCTTGGACCCATTAAACAATCAGCATGACGTGTATTCTCTAGTGGGTCCCATCTGAAGCGCCACGTGTAAGCAAAAATTAATAGAAAGTCTTATTGACAGTGATAGTGATTAGCTGAGATGACATCTAGCGAAGAATGAAAATTTAATGTATACTTTGATAATCAGCATTCAATTTTAAAAAAAAATATTTTACTGTATATTCATTTTCTAAATTTACCTTGATTTCTTTTATTTTTATAAAAATAATTCTATTTAAATATGTTAAACTTTTCTTAGAAAAATATATTTGCACAATTAAATATTATTTGTAAAAATTATAATCAAACTAACTCTATTAAAAAATTCTAAGAGCGTGTTTTTCCATGAAACAAAAAATTTTTAATTTTTAAAATTATGGTTAGAGTTATGTTTAATTATATTTTTATAAGAAAAAAAAAACATATTTGAGTGTATTTTTAAAAGTATGGCTTATATCCACCATTTATAAGAAATAACAAAATCACTCTACTTGATCAATTACTTCAAATATGCAATTAAATTTCTCCACAAAAAAGTTTTTAAAATAGATAATCATATAATATCATAGATTAAATCTCATATATAACGTAACATGCACCCTTACAAATATTTTTTCACTTTGTTATAGAATTTTGAAGTTAAAGTTGAAAATAGAGTGAATTTTTTTCTTAAACAAAAAATTTCTCATTACGTAACAGTTTAACAATCCATCTTAAGATGAAAAGTGTCATATAAACAAAACACAAGAGAGATGTTGGGTATATAAGTAAAAATGTCTTACTTACTAGTGACGCATTTTAAAGTCATGCGGGCCTAGACCCAATGCGACTAATATCACTAGTGGTCTGGACTGTTACAGATGGTATCAGAGTCACTCATGTGTCAACCTTATCGATGTGGGGCTAGAGTTCAACTGCGTTTAGGTAAATCCCGATGAGGCGGAATAACCTCAGTGCTGAGTCTAGGCAAATTTCATACGGTGAGGAAAACCTCTGGCCTTGTCTACAATTAACGCGTTTTAATGTTGTGCGAGCCTAGGCACAAAACAGACATTGTATATGTGGTAACTTTTTCATGTGATATAATCTTTAAAATAATCACACAATTATCTATTTGACATTTTTTCTTTTAAAATAGATTTTATGGTATATTTATTAATTAATCAAATTAAGCGATTTTACTATTTTAAAAATCTCGTTGTGAATTATATTAAAATATACATTAATCTTTAAATATTACTATTGAATTTCATTCCCTTTTTCAAAAAATAATAATTTAAACTTTTTTTTATTTCGTGTGGAAAAGCTTATTTTAAATACATACAAACATAATATCATATTTAGTTTTATAAATCTCAATAATATTGTATTCACCTAAAAAATATACTAGTATATACTTATTATTTTATAGTGAATTAAATATATACATTAAAATGGATGGAGTATAAGCAACTTTTGTTGCTAATAATGGAAAATTGTGTGAAAATGGGTTTCTTGTTTGGACCATTGGATGGATGGGATTTATTGCATCACACCAACACCAATGGAAAAAATGTAATGACTGCGTCTGTGTGATGATATAATTAATAAATAATAGTAAATATTTTCTTCTTTTCTTAAAAATAAATACTTAATATTTTTATTTTTATATCTATATATTGGTGTTTTCGTACCACAAGACTGTGGCGACGTCAAAAAAAGAATAATTAAAATAATAGTGAAATACTCCATTATTGAAATTGGTTGCATTAACAATAATAATATACTCGTATAATTTTATAAGTAGAATTTGTAGAGAGTGATGTGTATACAGTTTTTATCCTATTTTGTAAAGATAGAGAAATTGTTTTCGATATATTTTAGGCTCAAGTAAAGCATGAAAAATTAATCAAGTATGAAAAGAAAACACAATAATGAAGTAGTCATGTTGAACTATAATAAAGAATACGATAATCAAAGAAGAAAAACTTATAATAATAAAATCGAAGAATAAGACAATAACAGAGTAATAAAATCAATAATGATAAGAAAAACTACACAACACGTGATTATCTATTAATCTTCTATCTTAATACTCAACATTTATATCCTCCTATGTCTTGCTTCTGTTCTTGGTAAGCTACAAGTATATCATTTCTTTTTCCGTTACTTTTTTCGATACTTCTTCAATTATCTACTTTTTTTCATAATCATCAAAGTTAAATCTCTCTCACCTTCTCACTTGAACATTTCTGCATCTCATTTGTGACATATTTAACTATATTAGTCTACCTTATTTTATCTTATCCACCACAATTACATTCTTTCAAGGAATTCTTCTTGCCCGTGCTAATCCATTAAAATGTTGAGAGAATTATATATGTAACAATTTATCTTTAGATAGAAGTCGCATATTGACAAACACATGAGAGATGCTGAGTATATATACATAAACAGGTCTTACCTACTAGTAACATATTTTAAATCTGTGCGGATCTAAAATCAAAGCAAACAATATTACTAGCGGGGTGGATCGTTACATATTAATAATCACAAATTGAGAAGTTTATGTTACCGTTACAGATTATTCATCATAAATTGAGATTTTTATGTTGACAAAACCTACTAAAATCCTTCTGTTTTATTCAAATTTGAAGACTATAATGTGAATGTGCTCACACATGTGCTATTGATTTTTTCCCCCTTCAAAATCCTTTAAATTTGTACTTAGGCCTTGTAAAAAACAAGTTTTTGCACAAATTACCTCTATTTTTGGAATGGTTTAATTTGCGTCCCTTGAATCTATGCTCTTTTATTTTTTTTTTATCCTTGTTCTTTTAATAAACAGTTATAGATCACCATTATTAGCTATGACCTAACTTTACAAAACAAAAATATAAATTTTTGCTTTGTCCACATAAGTTGTAGTATCTAAATTACAAGGTAAAAATTTAGAGAACTTTTGTTTTGTTCGACAAAAGTTATTTAAACAGAATCAAGCTTGGTTGGCCTAGTGGTTAGCTAACTACTTCACCTAAGCAAATGTCGGGGGTTCGATCCTCGCCTTGTGCATGCAGCAACCAATTGGCTAGCGGCAAACCTTTAAATGGAGCTCATATCCACGGAGGATTAGTCCTTGATCTGTTGGGCTGAGTAATATCTTAAGAAACAAAAAAAAAGTTATTTAAACATAACTTTTGTCACGCGAATACTTTTCGCTTTGTATGCCATAAGTTGTGCCTTTTGATTTGATTTTATTTTCTACGGTAGAAATATTTTTGGCTATTTTTTATGCAATTATTAACAAAAAAAAATTCTACTTAATTTCACTTTCTTTTCCTTTTCCCATAATTTCATTTCAATTTGAATGGTATTACTCTCTTTTCCTTTTTCCATAATCTTAAAAAAAAAAAGAAGAAGGTATTTTTACAAGTCAATTCGATCGAGCGATGGAAAAGCGAAGAAAAAGGTGGTGTGATGTACTTCCATTGGAAATAAATATGGATCTTCAATTCAACGTTATTTGGTCATCCTTCCACTTTGACTATTCAAAATGTCAAATCGTATTTTAGTCAAGCATATGTTAAATGCATGGTTTACGCAAACACACGCATAGTGCATGTTTCCTTTTCTCAATTTATGTAATAATAATAAATTTTTATATATATATTTTAAATTTTAAATTATTAATTATTATGATTTATAATATATTTTATATTATTTTTAAATAATATATATTACTTATTTTGTTTTAATTTATGTTGCACATATAAAATTTTGAGAGTCAATACAAATTTTATTTAGTTTAAATATTTTAAATTTTTAATAGTTGAAGCAGCGGAAAAAATAATTTATTAGGAGTAATATGAAAATCAAGTAGTTGAAGTAGACACGTCACTTGACAATTGTCTTTAAGGAGGAATCATTTATTAGGCTAATATTGTAAATTTATAACTGAAGCAGGTGAAGAAATAATTAACAAAAACAATATAGTAAAATTAAGAAGTTGAAGAAATAATTAACAAAAATAGTATAGTAAAATTAAGCAGCTAAAGCATACACGTCAATCGAAAGTTGCCTTTAAGAAAGAATAATTATTTAAGGGCAATATCATAAATTCATAACTAAAGCAGCTCGAGAAATAATTAATAAGAATAACATAGTAAAATTAAGTAGCTGAAGAAGATATGTCAATTGGCAGTTGCTTGCTTAAGCAGATATGTTGATCATAACGCATCTGCTTCAACATGCCAAGCAGTTAAAGCAGGTACGTCAATTGTCAGCTACCTGGAACAGATATGTCGATCGTGATGTACCTATTTTAAGACACTTATATATAGTAGTAATGTAATATATATATTTAGAAGGGTGAGTTTGATAAATACTTTTTAATTTTATCATTCTTGATTTGTCAAATATTAAATTTTTTTCCTTTAGAAAATAAATTTATTTAAAATTGAGAAAAAATGTCTGAAGTAGAAAAAACAAGTTCTATGAGTGAGATGGGACAAAAAGAAGTTGCTCAAATGACAAGTAACCCTTATTTCTGACTTAAAATTGTGAATTTAAATCATCAAAAAAAGAAAAACAAGAAAATCTCTATGGAAGAGATTTTTTTTTAAAAGCCTTTAGATGAACATTATACTATATTGGCGTAGTTTGTTGTTTTTGTAGTTTTATTTGTAATAAATCTTCTATATGAGATAAGTTATATTGATGTTATTTCTTATTGAGTATTTGGTTTGTGAGATGAATTTTAAGAATATTATGCTTGTTTATAAAAATACCTTGCATTTAAAATAAAAAAATTAAAAAAAATTAATTTACAAATAGAACTTGCATTTTTAAGTTTGTTAAAGTAAAAAAGGATGAATAAAAAATCAAAATATAAAAAACATAATAATTAGTCAATAAAAATTATACTTGTAATTTTTCAATAGAAAAATATGAAAAAGTGTTATAAAAATAAGGAGTGAAGTTTTTGAATATTATTATATATTTTATTAAAAATAATATAAATATATATACAAAATAAGGTATAAAAAGTGATAAAGGGAAGGATATATTTGTCATTTTATAAATTTATCCCATGACAATTTGTCATGGGATTATTATACCATCCCTTAAAAAGGAATAGCCCGGGATAAGTTATCCCTTCTAAGCCAACCAAACAGACATTTAAGAAAAATAAAATTTTATCTTGAAATTATTTTTATTTATCCCTTACATCACATGGCCCCTTAGAATAGAGAAAATCCCTTGGTCTTGTCACCTTTTCTCAGCCAAGTTGCACTTGTACATTTAAGAATTTTTATACTGAAAAAAAAATTGAAGTAAATGAGCAAGTCCTAAGTATTGGAAGATAACTTAGTTAGTGAAGTTAGTTAATTGATTAGTAGTTGTAGTTAGTTGGTACTAATTAATTGGCAGTTAGTATAGATGTGATAGAGTGGGGAAGGCTCACAATAAGGAGCCTATACCATCAAATGTAAAGATATATACATTCATCTGTACAGTGAAGAAAGAAGACTTCTTCCCCAAATTGACTGACTTCATCTTCTTCTTCTTCCTTCAAACTCACTTCTCCATTCTTCCATTCCTCCATGCAATCTGTTTACATGGTATCAGAGCATCGATCTTTATGATTAAGGAGTATCGATTTTTCAATTTTGAGAGGAAGCTCGAAGCAATGACAGACCTTGTTACTGGTGCAGAGAGCCATGGTGCGGAGAACCGTGGCGTTGAGACACTTGATCAGATTGAGCGACGGAGGAACCATCCGTTGTATCTTCACAATTCGGACACTCCGAGATGTGTTCTCACAAATGTCCAGCTCACAGGGATCGAGAATTACTCCTTGTCGAGTCGATCAATATTGATTAACCTCCGAGCTAAAAGCAAGTTACGGTTTATGCTCGGGACCTGCAAGAGAACTGATTATACAGGAGAAATGGAGGAGCAATGGAAGAAATGCAATGCATTTGTCCTTGCTTAGATTATGAATACCGTATCGAAGGAGCTCTTGAGCAGTATTATATACGCATCAAATGCAACAATGGTGTGGGCTGATCTGAAGGAAAGGTTCGATAAGGTGGACGGTTCCAGGGGCTATCAATTGCATAGGGAAATCTGTACAATCACTCAAGGTAATATATCGGTCTCAGCTTATTTTTCAAAACTTAGAATGTTGTGGGATGAATTTGATGCACTGGTCCCTCGCCTTCATGTAGTTGTGATAAGTCTAGGACTTATGTTGATCACTTAGCATATCTGAGGTTATTTGCCTTCCTGATGGGGCTGAATGAGGTGTATGCCCATGCTCGAAGTCAGATTTTGATGATAAGTCCTTTACCTAGTGTTGGTAAGGCTTATGCCATGATCATGGCAGATGAAGGTCAGAGGATGACTGCCAGTTCACATATAGGCAGTAACATGCAAGAGCAGATTGCTCTGTATGCAGGGAAAGGGAATTTCCCTAGAAAATTTCAGGCTAGGAAGAAGAATTGGGACCAAACTTGTAACTATTGCAAGATTCAAGGTCATGTAAGGGAGGAATGTTACAAACTGAATGGATATCCTCCTGACTGGAAGTTTAAGAAGAAGCCAGGAGGATCAGCACACTTGATGCAGGGTGGTAGACATCAAGATGCAGTGAATGCAGTTACTGCCAAGCATGAGATGGATATGGTGGATGCCTTTGCTCCCACTGATTCTATGATGAAAGGGAAGACTGTTGATGCTGGCTCAATCATGCCCACACAACCAACTTTCACTCCAAGCCAGTATAGTAGAATTCTGCACTTGCTTGAAAAGGAAGAAGCAGACACAAGTTTAAACAAAATGACAGACAACATGGCTAACATGGTAGGTATGACTACCATACTTACTGATTTCTCTATAAGTAATGCTAGCTCACAGGTCACAGTTAAAAGGAGAAAAGGAAATTAGATAGTAGATTCAGGGGCTACATGTCATATGACTAACAAGTTGGACAAACTATGTCATGCATCTAAATGTGATAATAAAATGGTGCATTTGCCCAATGGTGAGACTGCACAAGTGTCACATACTGGTTGTAGTAGCACTGATGATGGAAGAGTGTTAGATGATGTTTTGGTGGTGCCTACTTTTAAACATAGTTTGCTTTCAGTGTCCAAATTGACTAGACAGTTAGGTTGCTCAGTTAATTTCTTTCTTGAGTTCTTTGTACTTCAGAACCTCTCCAATGGAAAGGTGAAGGGGATTGGTAAAGAGGTTGATGGGTTATACTACCTTCCAGCTGCATTACAGTAAGAGGATAGCAGAGGGGATCAAAAGGTGCTAATGACACAACATTCTAATAACAAGTTGCTGTGGCACAACAGATTGGGTCATCCATCCATCAAAGTGTTACAGCAGCTGCTTGTAAATAAGCATTTTAGTGACAATGATACATGTAATAAATGTTCAGTTTGTCCTTTGGCTAAACAGACCAGACTACATTTTCCTTTGAGTAAGTCCAGAACAATGGCTATGTTTGATCTAATTTATTTGGATGTATGGGGACCTTATGTGTTTTCAGTATTAAAGGCATTCTTGACATTAGTTAAAACTCAGTTTAATAGATGTGTTAAGAGGATTAGGACTGATAATGGGACTAAATTTTTTAATAATGACTGTTCTGGCTTGTTGAACACTCTTGGCATTGTTCATAAGAGTAGTTGTCCATATACTCCACAACAAAATGGAGTGGTTGAAAGAAAACACAGACACATTCTTGAAGTGGCCAGGGCAATAAGGTTTCAAGGCAACATCCCTATCAAGTTCTGGGGGGAGTGTGTCTTGACTACAGTGTACTTGATTAACAGGTTTCCTACTCCAGTTTTACAAGGGAAGTCTCCATATGAGTAATTGCATAGGCACAAGGCAAGTATTGATCACTTGAGAATCATAGGTTGTTTGTGTTATGCAACTAAGTTGATAAGACAGGACAAATTCTCTCCCAGGGTTGAAGCTTGTGTATTGATGGGTTACTCCCCAACCCAGAAGGGATATTTGCTATACAACATGTCTCAAAGAAAGCTTATTGTTAGCAAAGATGTTGTTTTCAATGAAGATACATATCCATTCAAACAGGTACTTCACAAACAACAACCATTTTTTCCTGCAGTAGAGACAACAATAACATCAGATGATCTGCCTATGCGCGAGGAAGACAGAGTACTGCTTATGCCTATCCCAGCAGCTGATACAGATGATCTCATGGTACTTAGTGATGCTACACCAGAGCTGGAAGATGTTCCAAGTGGGGGGCATACAGACAATACCATTACAGTAGCTGAGGAAGCTTCAGTCAGAAGATCTACCAGAAATATGCATCCTCCCATTTGGATGAAAGACTATGTGACTCAGTCTTCTAAGTCTCATAGTCATCCCCAAAGCAATTATATGTCTTATGACAATGTATCTCCCAAATACAAAGTCTATCTATCTTTGTTTTCTACAGATGTTGAGCCCAAAACCTTTGAGGAAGCAACCAAGGACAAGAGATGGATAGCTGCTATGCAACAAGAAATGAAAACTCTGGAGGAAAATGGAACCTGGAAGATAGTCAAACTGCCTGAAGGAAATAATATTGTGGGGTGTAAATGGGTCTACAAGATAAAGTACAAAGCTCATGGCCAAGTTGACAGGTTCAAGGCCAGATTAGTGGCCAAAGGATACAACCAAATAGAGGGGGTTGACTATCAGGAGACATTCAGTCCAGTAGTGAAGATGACCACAGTTAGGTCTATTATAGCATTGGCTGCTACTCAGAGATGAAATATATACCAGATGGATGTATTCAATGCTTTCCTCCAAGGAGATTTACTTGAGGAGGTCTACATGGAGCTACCTAAAGGGTTCTACAATGCAGAGAAAGACCAGAATCTGGTGTGCAAGCTAGTAAAATCTTTATATGAACTCAAGCAAGCTTCAAGACAATGGAATGCCAAGTTAACTGAAGCATTATTAAGCTCAGGTTACTCCCAGAGTCACTTGGACTATTCCTTGTTCACAAAAAAGAAGGGCACTGGTATGGTAATAGTTTTATTATATGTAGATGATTTGTTAATCATAGGAAATGATGCAAAATTGCTAGAAGAAACCAAACACACTTTACATAGTCACTTCAAGAGTAAAGACTTGGGTGAACTCAAGTACTTCTTGGGCATTGAGTTTCTGAGGTCAAGTAAAGGGATTGTGATGAATCAGAGAAAGTATGCACTTGAATTGATAGCTGAAGCAGGTTTAGGGACTGCCAAACCTCACATGACACCTCTAGATTGCAACCAAAAACTAACCAGTGTTGAATATGTTGCAGACACATTGTATGAACATGTCTCAAGATATCAAAGGTTAATTGGCAAGCTGCTTTATCTTACTGTTACAAAACCAGATATAGTATTTGCAGTCCAGTTGTTAAGTCAATTCATGCAGGCAACCAAGGTCTCACATTGGAAGGCTGCACTAAGGGTCATCAGATCCATCAAATTGGAACCAGGAAAGGGTCTACTCATGAGTGCTGATCTGAAATTTCAATTGAATGGGTATTGTGATGCAGATTGGGCTGTTTGTCCAAGCACTAGAAGGTCAGTTATTGGCTTTATTCTGAAGTTTGGTGATTCACCTATATCTTAGAAATCCAAGAAGCAACATACAGTAGCTCGAAGTTCCACAGAGACAGAGTATAGAAGTTTGGCTGCGTTGACAGCTGAGATTGTTTGGGTCAGCAGATCATTTAAGGAGCTAGGTATGTTGCTAATAGAGCCAACACTTATTCATTGTGATAGCAAGTCAGTCCTACAAATAGCTGCCAATCCAGTGTTCCATGAGCGCACCAAACATATAGAAATCGACTGCCACTTTATCCAAGAAAAAATCCAGCAGGGCCTCATCAAGGCTGCTTATCTCAGCACCAAAGAACAACAGGTTGATCTACTTACTGAGACCCTAGGAAGAACTCAACATGACTATCTTCTCAACAAGCTTGGACTATTGAATATTTTCAATACATCCAGCTTGAGGGGGAGTATTGGAAGATAGCTTAGTTAGTTAGTTAATTGATTGGTTGTTATAGTTAGTTGATACTAATTAATTGGCAGTTAGTATAGATGTGATAGAGTGGGGAAGACTCACAATAAGGAGCCTATACCATCAAATGTAAAGATATATACATTCATATGTACAGTGAAGAAATAAGACTTCTTCCCCAAATTGACTGACTTCATCTTTTACCATCAAATGTAAAGATATATACATTCATCTGTACAGTGAAGAAATAAGACTTCTTCCCCAAATTGACTGACTTCATCTTCTTCTTCTTCCTTCAAACTCACTTCTCCATTCTTCCATTCCTCCATGCAATCTGTTTACACTAAGTTACTACAATTTTCTAGAATCATTAATTATTTAGTTATAGAGAGAGTATTCTATACTTCTTCTCTTATTTTTACTTGTTCATTATATTAAAAATAGATATTTAATAATATTTATTTAATTTATAAAATTAAGAGATAATTTGCACTTAAGAGTCGTTTGGTTTGGATAAAAGTTATGATGAGATTAGTTATGCTGGGATAAGTTATGCTGAAAGTAATATTTATTGCTTGTTTAGTTTGTTATATTCAAAGTACTATTCATTGAATAATTTTTAAGAATAAGTTATTTGTTTACAAAAATACCCTCCACCTTATTTAGTTTTTTTAAAAATATTTTCTTTGCGAGCTTTAACTATTTATTCTTAAAATAAAATTTTCATCTTATTTAACGTAGATGATTTTGTGTGTGCATTTTCATGATTATATCGTGTATTTTAAAAATTAAACTTTTATCTTATTTAACTTAAAAATAAAATGTCCATCTTATTTAGCTTTAAATAAAATTTTCATCTTATTTAGCTTAAAAAATAAAACATTCATCCCATCTAGCTTAGAAATAAAACATCCATCTTATTTAGCTTAAAAAATAAAATTTTCATTTAAGTTTGTTAAAGTAAAAAAAATATATATTAAATTTTAAAGTGATCTACATTTTAATTGATATATAGAATATAATTTTTAACTGAGTAATAAACTATTTAATTAAAAATATGTAATTTAATAGTGGAGCAAACATTTTAAGAGAATCAAAAATATAAATAAACATAAGTATTAGACAAATAAATTCAACTTATAATATATTCATAAATAGAAATTATGTATATATAAAATGTAATTATTAATAAAAAATATGTTATCAGAAAAATAACAATTAATTAAGATTGAGAATATTATTATAAATATTATTAAAAATTATATTAATATACATGAATATAAAAATAGCGTATAAAAAAGAATTTAAAGGGAGATACTTTTGGACTTTTACATACTTTAAATCCCAAAATAAGTTATCCTGAGATTATTATACCACCTTCAAAGAAAGAAAACTTATCCCAGAACTAATTGTTAATCCTGAGATAAGTCATCCCAACCTTTACAACCAAACAATGAATTAAGAACCACTTAAAAATTATCCCAGGATTAACTTTCCTTATCCGCCACACCAAACGGCCCCTAAGGGAATATGGATAAACAGTTTCTTAAACTCAAATGCACTTACATTATACACTTGAAAATCAGAAAACGCAATTAACACACAACCATAAATCTGTGTACTATCAAGTGAGACCTTTTAACATAGGAAACACAAAATTAAAGAAGCAGCTCAAACTTTACCACAGAATTTTCTAGTACATGCAATTTAAATAATAACTTAAACGTAACTGTCGATCAATGATTTCCGCATCTCATCAACAATAGCAGTAGGTTGAGCCTCTCTCAACTTGAAAACACTTTCAATAACAGACAACTCCGTTGCAGTAGTATCTGATCCGGTAAATGCTGTCCAGTCATTGACAGTCAATCCAGCAGCAATCACTTCACTACCACGGTTCACGGTTCCTGCAACCAGAGGAACCTGAAGAAGAGTTGAAAGCTCATCCAAGTCTTCAATGGATGTGTGGGGATGTACCTGCTCCAACAAGTCTCACCGAAATGAGGCAACAAAAAAACATTTCTATTTTTAGCTGTCAAGCTGTAGTTATCACATAGAGAAAATGACCGGTGCCTAATGTATACACCAAACCATGTAAATTTATCACAGCTAAGTGACAAACTGAGGTGAATGTGCATAGTTAACTGTATGCTTTAGCTCTTCTTGAGAAAGATTTGACTGTGATTTAGTGATAATAGTATTTGTGAAAACACTTGTTATGCATTCGTTGTGTTCCTCCATCACACACACACACNCCCTTTNCCCCACCCCTTGGTCACCTCCATTTAAGATTGTCTACTTACCAAGCCTCCCGTATTTGAGATAGCACAATA
>DF358307.1:1567-15150 GCA_000787875.1 Solanum virginianum
TTTTTTTTCTACAAAAGTTTTGTTTACTGCAAAAGTTTTTGTTCAGAAGAAAAAGTTTTTTGTTCTAAGTATTTTAAGTAATACATATTGAGTAACACCATCTTGCAACTGGTTATTGACTATATCAGTAGGCTTTGTCATGTTCCCTTTGCTAAAAGCTGTCGTGATAATGCAGGAATGGATCGGATACTAGAGGGTATTTGGTGTGGTCCTTCTTAGATGGTTTCGAGTTACTTGGTGGCTATGTAAAGAGCTTTGGACTCTACTACGTAGATTTGGATGACAAGGAATTAAGAAGGTATCCAAAACTTTCTGCATACTGGTATGACAACTTCTTAAAGGGAAAAAGCTCGACGAACAGTTCAATTTTACAAGTTGACAAACAGATTCCTATCTACAAATCCTAGTTTTGTTGCTAAAATGATTTTGAATGCACAAGGTGTTACATTATTCGGACCTCACTTGTGCAATTACACCGGGTATATATGATGCTGCTGTTGTTGTAAGGTGTTACATTATTACCCTTTCAAATAATATGATGTTACCTGCACAAAACTCCTTTGGACAGAAAATAGTTTTTCTGTTCATAAAACCACCAAAGATTGTTACTACTCAAGTCTTCTAAGGGGACTAATTATTATTTAAGGGGTGGAAAGGGCAGGGCATGCACCGTGTTTACACCAAACTATACTAATTTTTCTAGTAGTTGGAGGATAAAATGAGGTGATGATGGATATTAGTTAACCATTGGTAAGTATATATTAGCCCCTTTGCTGGATACTTGTGCTTAATTGATAAAAAACGGGCAAGTTGGAGTGTTTGTTTCTACATTTTGAAAGTTGGAGTTCCAACTTATGATTTGACTCCACGTTAAGGGGCCAATTTATGTATTGTGTCTTTATTAATTCTCACACGTGCATTGCAAATGTGTTCCTTTGTTAACCGGTATAGAATTTTAAAACTATATAAATAAGATTAATATATGTGGATAATGAGTCACATAAAATCCAAAGGAATAAGTTACGTGTTCAAATTGATGATCAATCTGCCAATTTGATTGAATTAGTCGTTGATCACTAAATAATTAGGTAATGGAAATTAATGTAATACCCCAAAACACCCTCACTAAAGATCACTCGCATAACGTATCATCCCGAACTATTTTAGGCAAGACCAAGCCGGAATATCGAAAGGGGTTCAAAATCATGGTGTTCATGGGTATCATCCCGAACTATTTTAGGCAAGACCAAGCCGGAATATCGAAAGGGGTTCAAAATCATGCACAAGAATGATTTCGATGGAATTTTTAGGCAAGTGATTCGAAAGATATGTTTTTAGGGGAAAATTGCTTAACTAGAAGAGTATGCGATAAATCCGCGTCGCGAACCTACCTCAATACAATTCATTTTTACCCTTTATACATAAACACATTCATTGAATGCAATATGTGTTAAATTGAAAAATGAACTGAAATGGAATAAGTCTGTGGTACAGATTTGCTCCATCATATAATATCTAGTGAAAAATTTTAAGAAGGGGCATTTCGGTCTTTTTTCCACCCCTTCTATTCTTAAACCACATCTTTTGGAGGTCGAATTCAATCCCATATCAGTTGCTAAGCATAATTTTTCCATCATTTACATATTAAGACTTTGAGAACTAGGGCTAAGAAGAAAAGAGAAAGCTAGGGTTGAGAGGATCAAGTCAGAGCTTCTACAATTGAGTGTTCAAATCTTTGTTCCAGGCATGTAAGGCTAACTAAAACATGAATTGAGTACATCCACGTGCTCTACCTCGTTGATTAGTTGAACTGAGATTAAGTTAAATCTCCTATGAATGGATTTTTGAAAGTTATCCGAAATTCTAGTAACTTCTTGCATGATATTGTATAATTTGACAATTTTATGAGTTAAATACTTGGAATGATTGACTATATCCTTTTCCCATACGAACCCTAACTGAATATTGCAGATCACTTAGTATCCCTATGTAATGATTGAATTTGAATGCATGAATTGTGAATATTCTGAATGAAGAAGAATTATATATGAATGTAACTTGAGTAATTATTGATGAACCCTTTTTCCTTAATTGAACAAGAGTAATTGAGTACAACTTAATGGCATTATAAACACATAACTATATTGCTATTGAAAGATGGTTAATGAGTTGATAGTACAAGTGGTTCATTAGCTTGATTGTGAGAGGATTGTCGAATTGATGAGAGTCCAATTAGAGTAACTGACAACTTGAACTCAATAAACTACGCTCTCAAAATAAGAGAGGATTGAACCGTAAAATCAGATGTTTTCATTTTTGTCCCAAAAGAAGACTTAATTAATTTGGTTGATTGTAGATCCAAATTGATTAGTTTGTCTCTTACATCGGCAAAGTATCAGATGGACGTGACAATGACATCAACTCGTTGTACATCACTAGTTCATAGATGAAGATTGTTAGACAAGAAAAATTCTCAAATACATTATGATAGTACTCGATCGAATCGGATTAAATTGCATAAGATTGATTACTTGCGGAAAACATAATCTGATTTTAAACTTGTGATACTTAATACTTAGGGAGATGGGACATACCAATTATCAACTTTTGTGCTTTTTCCATTAAGTGAATGGTGGTTATGGTTCTCCTTTATTTTATTTTATTTTTGGCACAATACATAAATTGAATCTTTAACTTGGAGCGAAATTTTAAGTTAGAATTCAAACTTTCAAAGTACACAAATAGACATTCCAATTTGCCCGATTTTTATCAAATAAACACAAGGCGCTGACATGGCAAAGCATGTGTGTTACACGCAAAAGGGGGCGCGTGAGTGCTATTTTTTTTAAGATTTCAATAGTAAAAAAGGCTTGAATTGTCATTTTCCCCTACTACATCCCTTTATATATAACCCATTATTTTTCAAATTAAAATATAATTTTTTTCTTCTTTCTAGTACTAATCTTCAAGAATTTTTTCCTAGTTTATGACATTAAAAAAAATATTTCAAAATTTGAAATATTTTTTAAAAATAAATATTTAAATTCTTTTTTGAGAGGTGGAAGGATAAAGGTAACAGGTTAGGGGTGGGGGTGAGATAAGGCTCAAGGTGGAGTAAAAAAATAGAATTTTTTGTAAAATTAAAATTTTTTAATATTTGAATTTTTTGTAAAATTAAAATTTTTAATATTTGAATTTTTTGTAGGGCTGGGAGTGGGGGTGGGGGAAGGCTGGGGGGATGAGGGTCCGGGGTAGAGTGAAAATTTTAAAATTTCGTAAAATAAATTTATCTTGGCCAATCACAAATATTTTTTTACTTTTTTAAAAAAAAAACTACAAATAGATGGAATAGTGTTAGATGATGTGACATTTTCTTTTTAAAAAAACTATAAATATGTGGAATAAGTTTATGACGTGACAGTGGGATTGGACATAAAATTCATGTCATAGAGAGTATCTCACGCACACAGACTGCTGCACAGCTATGCCTACTTGATTAAAAATGAGCAAATTAAAGTGCATATTTATACACTTTGAAAGTTTAAGTTACAACTTAAAATTTCACTTTAAGTTAATTTTGAGCCTTTATTTTTTAATGATAAAAAGATAGAAAAGGAATAGTAAGAAAATTTTTAAAAAGATAGGAGTAAATCATTTTGCGAAGTCATAAAAAAGTGTCACAATGTCTGTATCTATTCTTATTATAATATATATAGATTCCTTTATCTAGCATTATATTATTTATAAATTTATTTGTAGTAACTTAAGTAATTTACTTTTATAATGAATGAATTAATTTAAATAAGAAAAAAGGGCAAAAAGTTTTTTTCAATAAGTCAAATCATAAAGATAAAAATATTTAAAAAAATTATCATTTTATAATTAAAAGAAGGTCAAAAAACAAAAAACTAAGAAATTTATTAAAGGCAGAAATTAGAGAGGTGTGAGTTCAATAATTACTCCTTGCAAACTGGCATGTGAGGAGCCTTTGTTATAAATGTTTCTGCATTAACATAATAATTATTTATAATAAATTACATGATTTACTATTATAATAAAATAATTAATTTTAATAAGAAAAAAAAAAGAGAAAAAATTAATTATAAATGGAGATCATAGAGAAATGTCACATTACCTTGTCTATATTCCTATTTTCTCATTTATATAAATATAGATTCTTATGTTTGCATTTTATTAATGTTCTTAAAAAAAGTCATTTTTTTCTAGAAAGATTATAGTTCACTAGTTTGTATATGAGTAGTGGAAGAGTCTAGCATGATTTTCTTTAATATCCTTTAATGCATATTTAGAAATTTTAGTTTTCACAATTTCAACAGTTAGATTACTTGTAGGGTATATACTATTTGTGCTAATTATTTATTTAAAATGTAGATTTATATTACAAATTATCAGAGGATTGATATTTAATTAAAGGCATAAAAGTCTATAAATAATGGATGGGCATTTTATATCTATATCTATACTAATATAATACCTAGAAGTTGTGGTTTTTATATTTGTAACGTTTTTCTTTTCAGTCTATTAATATTTGATGGGCAGTTATATCTATTATATTATACTAATAGTAGCCTAGAAATTGTGGTTTTTATATTCACGTCCTGCATTTTTACTCGTTTATTATACTAAAAATAGATATTCAATAATATTTGTCCACTTTATGAAATCAAAAGACAATTTTATAATTAGTTCCTAAGTTATCTTTATCTTTCATTATAATTATTTTCCTGTTATATTTTTTCAAGACATTCTATTTATTATATTCAAATGGTGATTTGATAAATTATCACTATCATTTAGAGCTTTTAATCCATGTGTCTAATCAATAGTGAACAATTATTGTTGGATGCAGAGGAAATATCCGTAACAGTTTTTTTAAAAAAATATATACATACTCATATGATAGTATTTACTGGAATTAATGTGCATTTGTATGTTTGTCCATAAATATATAATAATATGTTGAATATAATTTCATAATTAATATGTATTTATATTTTATCTAGAAATATTATTGCTTTAAAATGATATTTTTCGTAATCCAACTTTTAATTTGAGTACTTTCTACTTTTAATAATATATGATATGATTTGATGATATATAACTTGTAAGGTAATTCAGATACCGTTAAATCAATGTAATGCTAGCTAGCTAGGTTAGGTTAGCGCTTGCTATAAAGAAGCTAGCCATAAAGTAGGCCAAGCAGGCGAGCGATAGTTCAAGTGGACGAGATTATCTCCATTCTAAAAAGATATAATACATAAATGTGTCAATTGAACATGTCATAGAAGTCTACCAAATTCCGAAACAAGAACCACTTCACGAATGCAATGCATTAAACTTACAAACATACCTGAGATAAAGAGTGTGAAACTTTAATGGAACAGGACATCATATATATATATATATATATATACACACACACACACATTATTATTATTATTAAATAGTTAATTTAAGTTGTATTTTTAATTTCATCATTCAATGTTTATTTCAGTCATTATAATTGTTGGTTAACTAATGAAAGAATAATAAATTGAAAAACTTTTGATTTTCTCTCATTACCAATTTAACTAGATAATGAATCATCTCATTTGTTATCTTAAATTTTTCTCACAAATCAACTTAGCATAAATAGAATAATCATTCTAAAGTCTAAAGTGTGTATAACTCCTTCGTGGCTCCTCTTTAGAATATATAATAGTGACAAGTTGAAGATTTCTAGCTTTGTGGCTCCATTTTAGAATATGTAATAGTGACAAGTTGAAGATTTCTATAAAAATATGTTCATTTTATTTGGTTTATTTTCTATGAATGATCATGAAAATATATATTCTTTTTTGTGTGTGTTTTCAAGCGTTATCCTATAATGTAATTGTTTGGGTCATACAGAAAATCTTTTTAGTACTTATTAGTAGTTTAAATCAAATTGATGAAGTATATTATGCTACTCTATGTACTTTATGTTTGTAAATGTTTTTTGCAACAAGTATGTATAAAATTTGTCACACTATATATGCAAGTACATTTCAAAATAGGTTTGTGACAATTCAAAGAATAATTTTTTGTATTGTACTTCTTTATCTTTGTCTCAAAAATTATTTCCAAGATCCTTACTTCTGTATAAGATTTCATAGTTCCGGATGAATCCACATGCTTTTACCTAATAATATCAAAATGCAACTCATTCTACACTTGATTTTATAGATTCTAACACTATATAATTATTTATCATTCAACAAGTAATTAATTTAAATAGTCGAATTGTTCAACAATATCAACTTGTACTATTGCACTTTGAATATTTTTATTATTTATTTCTATAGGTATACTATTTTCTTAGGTCGAGAACTAGTAATACAAAAAGTGCAAGAAAGTCATACCTACAACAACCTACTCAGTGAAATTCCACAAGTAGAATTTAAGGAGGGTAAAATATACACATACCTTAGCACTGCCTGAGAGATAGAGAAGCTATTTTCTGCCATAAGAAGAAAGTGGATATGTTAGTGTGTGATTACGAAAATACCCTTGGTTGTTCTTGTTTTACTCTTCTGTATAATATTATTTTTAGTGGATAAGAGTTGATCATTGCAACCTTTTAACTAAGAGTTAATCATAGCAACCCTTAGTTTAAGCATGATGATGCTCCAAAATCTGCAACCCAGTTTCTGTTTTTTGCTGCTAATTGTCTCTACCCAATGTTTACTGGTGACAGTCTTTTGTGTGGACAATTACAGCAGAGTTGACTTCCCTCCTGGCTTTGTTTTTGGTGCTGGAACATCTGCCTATCAAGTCAGTTTCAAAAGTTTTCTTTTTTTATGATACTAATCAGATTGAATGTTCATTCTTTGATTCGTTTGGTTATATTTGATAAAAAAGGTTGAAGGGGCAGCATTTGAAGATGGAAGGACACCAAGCATTTGGGACACTTTTGCTCATGCTGGTTTGTTTCTCAAAATTTTCCATTTCTGCTTCTTTATTGGGCTTGTGGGGCCTGACAATTTTGAGCTAAGCGTCTTCCGGAAACAGCTTCTCTATCTATCTTTACGAGGTAGTGGTAAGGTTTCTACGCGCCTCAGACCCACTTGTGAGATTTTAGTGGGAATATTGTTGTTGCTGCTGCTGCTTCTTTATTGGTATTGCAGTCTTGACTCTTGCAATTCCAATAAATCTTGAAATTAAGTGATAGTTGAGATGCATTTTCCGTCTTGGCCTGACTAACCTCATGTATTTGTCACTTAGAGCTTTGTCACATTGTTCGAATGGATTAGAGTCTTGCGATATTTGGAGAATGGACTGATGGTTTGTTTAAATGAATGGACAATTCTTACTTTGTGAGCTAGCTTTTAAGTTTGAATTAGACTCATATGTCATATATTTACATGATATTAGAGTCATGTTCATTCATGTTTGTGCTCTTGGTCCATGCTCCATTTGGGCTTGGGCATGAAGGGGACGTTAGAGCGGATCCCGTATTGGTTGGGGAATGAATTTGGTGTGTGCTTATATGAACTTGGACAATGGCAATCTTCCTTCATAAGCTAGCTTTTGGAGTTGAGTTAAGATAAGGTGTCATATCTTAACACGGTATTAGAGTTATTTCCGTTTGGGCGCCCAGTCCATGCTCTAGTTGCATTCCTTATTTGAAAGCTTTGTCAACCTAGAAGCCTGCGTGTCCTTCTCTGTGACTCATTTTGATTATTGTGCATTCTCTCATAAAGCTAAAGACTTTGTTACATTTTTTTACAATTGCCTGACTGAACTGCGACAATTCTACTTCTGTATACAGTACCCAGGTTCCTTAAGTTCATCTGTTGGCTTGAGACAATTCTACTTCTGTATTTGCAATAGCTACTTCAATTTAGCCTCCAATTTATCCTATATAAGTATGAAATAACTAAGTTATCATTTGTATTTTGAACAGTTCTTTCTTTTACAAATGTAGAATCTCTTTATTAGGAAATAAATGCTGCGGTGAGTTAGATTAATGCAGATTGGCATATGATATTTCAAGTTTTTGCTTCCAGGTTTTTCTGGTGGAGCCAATGGAGACATAGCGTGTGATGTGTACCACAAATACAAGGTGTATAAAATCACCTTGTTCTAATCTGATTCTTTTGCTTCCCACTTAACGTTATAACGTGACAATCACACATGCAAATAATAGATGTAGGATAAATAACATGCTGATTACCTGGATACGCAACTGAAAATAGTGTTCAGTTCCATGCTCAGTTAGTATTTCACAGAACTGTTTCAATTTTCTTAACAACACGCCAAAGAAGGCATTTGCTCGGGCTCGTTAAGCTTTACTCTTGAATCATATTTGTTTAAGCATCTTATAATTGATCTCACATGGTTATAGTTCAATCAGGTTTAAGGCATTTTCATCAAATTTTCGTTGCAGGACGATGTCAAACTCATGGTTGCCATGGGTTTAGAAGCCTACAAGTTCTCTATTTCATGGTCTAGACTTATTCCTGGTAGGTTTAGCCGCTTGATGCTACATGAAAACATCTCGCATTCTTTTGTTTCATGTCCATTCCCTTTGATACTGTGTTTGTTCTCTTTTCAGGTGGAAAAGGACCTGTAAATCCAAAGGGCTTACAATTTTACAACAATTACATTGATGAACTTATCAGCCATGGTCATAACTAACATTCTTTTCAAGCATTCCAACATTTGGAAATTTCAGTACATTTGAAAAAACTGCACTTCCAAATCCTCTGAAGAGTACAGTAAAAAATGTCTTTCATATCTTTTAATGCTGCAGGTATTCAACCACATGTTACACTATTTCACACTGATCTACCACAGGCACTAGAAGATGAATACGGGGGTTGGTTGAGCCGAAAGATTGTGTAATGTCTATAGACTCATATATCAGTTTTGAGTAGAAGGTCACTCGGATATGATTAACTTCAGCAGTAGAATTCTTTATTGATTTTAGGAAGGACTTCACGTCATATGCAGAGGTATGCTTCAAGGAATTTGGCGATAGGGTGAGGTACTGGACCACCACTAATGAGGCCAATATATATGCGATTGGAGGTTATGACATGGGCTTCACCCCTCCTGGACGTTGTTCCCCACCTTTTGGAGTTAATTGTTCTAAAGGGAATTCATCTACTGAGCCATATATGGTTGTTCATAACATGTTGCTTGCACATTCATCTGCAATGAAATTGTACAGGAGAAATTACAAGGTAAGTCTCAATGATTTAGCATTTTAGTCTATGGGGTTATAGTTTGAACATATTATTACTATGAGACTTGTGCTTACTAATGACAGCAAAATTTTCCAATGCAGTCCACTCAACATGGTTTCGTGGGATTTAGTATATATGGTTTGTGGTGTGTTCCTTATTCAAATTCAACGGCTGATGTAATTGCAGCACAACGAGCAAATGAATTTTATACTGGTTGGTAAGTTTTAGGATTCCATTGGCTAATTAGTATGTTTGTCACACATGTAACCTTGTGCCTAACATCACATTAAGTACGCAGACCCCTTTTTGTGAGATTACACCGGGAATATTGTTGTTTGCAAGTAAAATATTTGTTTACCACAGTTCCCTTTTCCAATTTTGGCTGCAGGATTATGAACCCTTTGGTATTTGGAGACTATCCCTCCATAATGAAGAAGGCTGCTGGGACAAGAATTCCAACCTTCACCAAATATGAAGCTAATCTAGTTAAGGGCTCAGTTGACTTCATAGGCCTAAACCACTATGTTACTGCATCTGTGAAGGACAAGCCTTCCAGCATTGAAAAGCATAGCAGGGACTTCAGTGCTGACATGGAAGTAGACATCTCACGTATGAAATCTAGTTCGTATTAAATGATTGCGAATTTTGACCATTATATCACACCCAGTGTAATCACACAAGTAGGGTCTAGGGAGGGTGGTGTTTATGCAGCCTTACCCTGCCTTGAGGCTGTTTCTGATAGACCCTTGACTCAAAAAGAAAAACATGTAAAGCAAATACCGTAGCAAAAAAAGTCATGTTGAAAACTATGAAGAAGATCAAAGTGGTAACGACAATATAGTACCATAGTTGAAGCAAAGGAAACAATAAGTAATACTAAAATCTAAGAGTAAGATAGGAGACAACGCCCGACTGACTAACCTCCTACCTTGATTCTCGACTTCCAAATTTTTCTATCTACACTCATCTCCTTGGTAAGCTGCATAGTCTAGTACTTTGTCTGCTTATGATGGATTGGGCGATATCAATGAGCT
Organism: Solanum virginianum; assembly: GCA_000787875.1. Lineage (NCBI taxonomy): Eukaryota > Viridiplantae > Streptophyta > Magnoliopsida > Solanales > Solanaceae > Solanum > Solanum virginianum. Next base: position 11,832 of record DF358307.1, read on the forward strand.
TGCTAATTTTATCTTTTTTGGGTGTCTGCAGTTGAGGCATTGGCGGCAGTTCAGGTGAGGCCTATGTAACAAAAGTTCTTACATGATATTTCAAGATTGTACATTCATCACTTAGATATTGTTGTCTGACTTTAGTATCCAGTGATACCTTCTGGTCTTTATGAACTTCTGGAGTATATTAAAGAAGCTTATGGCAATCTGCCAATTTACATTCATGAAAATGGTGCGTTCTTGCTACCCCTCTCTTTACATCCACTTTACGAGTTTTTACACCTATGTTGCACTGGCAATGTTCACCTTAATTCATTTCATATAAAACAAGGTCTCTGTCATGCAGCTTTCGTCATGGAGTGTTTTTCTAAACATATGATGAAGTTTGCAGTTGCTATATTGTATTTTTTTTTCTCTGAATTACAAATGTAAGGAGTTACGGTCCCCTGATATGGATCTAGTTATGGGATGTTGCAAGATGAAATCAGATGTTGTCTGATGATGACCTATGAGAGCAAACTTACAATTTACCATTGAATTCAAATAACTTCAAATACAATATTGGCTAATTAAAAATGCGCCTAATAACAAGGAAATAACTTCCTACTACTGCTGAAGTGAAGTAATCTACTTTCTAATATCTTCAAGTTTTCCATATGTATACTGTTGGTAGACCAAACGGGTGCCAACATAAGGATTTTAGGCTGCAACAATACTTATGTTACTCCAAATTCCTGAAGTGAAAAGTGTTACAGATGCTTAGAATGATTTGCTTTGGCAGGTCAAAAGACTCTGCGCAATGGGACGCTAAATGACACATCGAGAATAGACTTTTTGCATGCCTACATTGGGAGTGTTCTTGATGCTATTAGGTACCCTTTTCGCAACTAGTTATTAACTGTGTCTGTAGGCTTTGTCATGTTCCCTTTGCTAAAAGCTTTCGTGATAATGCAGGAATGGATCGGATACTAGAGGGTATTTTGTGTGGGCCTTTTTAGACGGTTTGGAATTACTTGGTGGTTATGTTCCAAGCTATGGACTGTACTATGTAGATTTGGATGGCAAAGAACTAAGAAGGTATCCAAAACTTTCTGCATACTGGTATGCCAACTTCTTAAAGAGAAAAGGCTTGACGAATAAAGCAATTCTCCAAGTTGAGGACAAACAAATTCCCATCTACACATCCTAGTTTTGTTGCTAAAATGATTTTACATGCACAAGGCGTGTTACATTACACTGGGTAAGTTGTTGTCGGTGTCACATTATAACCCTTTCAATTAATATGGCATTACCTGCACAAAACTCTTTTGGAAAGAAAACAAATTTTTAAATTTCTGTTTATGAAACCACAACAGATTAATTGTTATAACTTATGTCTTCTAAGGGGACTAATTATTATCTGTAGTTCTTCTAAGGGGGTGGAAAGGGTGGGGCGCGTAGATTTTGGGCTAGGAGCTTTCCCTCGCCACAATGTCGCCCCACCCTGCCCCATGTCTACACATGAATACTTATCTGCACTCGTGTTTACATCAAATTATACTAATTTTCATAGTTGGGTGATGAAATGAGGCGACAATGGATATTAACTAACCATTGCTAAATGACAAAGTATTAACCTAGAGTTAGCTAGGTTAGGATAGCGCTTGCCATAAAGAAGCTAACTAGAAAGAAGTCTTGGTCAAAACAAGTCGCTCTATTCTATATTATGGAAAAATTATGCAGATAAACAAATATATATTAGTTATTTAATTAACATAACTATAGTTCAAATTAATTATAGTTCACGGCAAATATCTAGCTGTAATATAATTTGAGTTTGATAATTCGTGCACGATATATACACATTTTGTGCGCAATTATACAAACATTGTGCGCGCACATCGAATTGTACTCGTGAAACATACAAACACTACGAATTATATAGCGAATTATACAAACAGTGTGCACAAATTGTGTAGTGAAATATACAAATACTATACAAAAACTACGAATTGTATAATGAATTATATAAACGTATACAAATGTTATGCGAATTATACAAATGTTATTATAACTATAGTTACAAAATGTAATTATTCAAACTATAATTATAGAACATAATTAAGATATTTTTGAATGATTATATGCGAAAATTTCTCATCTATTATATCGGACATTATTCCGAGAAGCTAAAGAAAGTTTTCTGAAGATGTACTACTATTTCTTCAAATTGTCAACACAAAATGGTCTGGAAATATCTAAAGTTGGTTGACATTTAAAAAAGCTAGCAAGTTTATTCATTCAATTCACGCAATGTAATATAGTATTAGATTCTTACGTTAACAAAATATAATTATACACACCATGTAGATAGGCATTATACATATAAATTTATACTTCGACTTATTAAACATATCTTTAGAAAAAAGTCAATAAGTTTAAAAGTTTATCTTATCAACCAAATAATAGAATTAGCTTAAGTGTTCGATACTTATATTAAAACTTGCGTAAGGGGAAGGTGCTATCTAACTGAATTTATATTTAAAGTTTAAATTCTGACGTCTCATCATAATTATAATTAATTAATTGATTATTTTAAGAGAATTGGGATGCACTAAGTTTAGTGGACTTCCCACCAAGAATGGTCAGCATGTATTTAGATTAGTGTAGCATTTTTTTAATTAAAAGGATTAATGTATGTAGGCCATCAATCATAGTCTTAGTAATTATGAAAGGTATAATTTCAGCACTAAAATGTTGCTTTTCAACAACCCATACTAATTAAGATCTAGTCAATTGTGAGACCAACCATTAATATCTCTAGATTCACAAGTATTTTCACTATATAATATTTTTTTAAAAAAAATATGCATGATTATCATGTAAATTATCTCTTATAATTATTTAATTACAAATTAAATAGAAGAAAATGACTTTTTCAGATCTATTATATATAAACATTAAAATCTCCGATGGAAATAACATAAAACTAAGATTCTACATGTCTCCATTCTTTCATTTTGTTTCCCTATTTTTTTATTGAATGTTCGGTATCCATATTGAAGTCTGATTAAATTTGAATTAGCGTAAAAAAATTCTATATTAAAGATAAAATGCTCTCTAATAAAGACAATTTCATGTCCAAAAGAACTTGAATTCTAAATTTTTAATTATTAAAGATAAAAAAATCACTTTGCAGAATACTTGGTCATTTTGTTTTCCTTAAATTCATAAAAGTGAAGGATAAAGGTTAATTTGTTCTATTTAATCCAAAGGTTAATCAATAGCCACCATTAGCTGAGGTGGAAAGGCTAACAACTCTTCCAATTTGTCAAAAAGCATAATCCTT
>DF358307.1:18791-34720 GCA_000787875.1 Solanum virginianum
TTTAAAAAAAAGGAAAAAATCGATACTCCACAAGTTCCACCGGCCTTATAAATACCTCTGTGCTTTAACAATTTTTTTTTTCTACTTTGAAACTTTTTTTCAATTTCCCGTAAATTTCTCAAAACATTTGTTTTTCTAAAAAATTAATTTGTCTGTGATCATCACAATTGTCATCTGTCATTGTTTCCGCCATTTATGGATACATACAGATAAGAATAAATTGCAGAGATTTTTCACTAATCAGTATTCGAATCTTCTCTTTTTCCTTAGAAAATCCTCAGATTTGGAAGAATTTGTTTGAATTTTGAAGATGAAATTTTGCAAGAAATATGAGGAGTTTATGGAAGGGCAATGCCAGAATAAGAAATTGCCGCGTGTAGGTCTTAAGAAATTGAAGAAGATTTTGAAAAAATGTCGAAAATGCCGTCAATCACCAACTGTTGGACTGCCTGCAGATAACAATAATCTCCATGATAGCTCCACTTGTTCCCAGCATCAATGCTCTGGTTTGTTTAATCTGCTGAATTATACTTTAATAGCTTAAAGATATGTATATTTGTGGTTAAATATATGTAAATTTGTGGTTAATTTCAAGTGATTTTGTGTACAGTAGCTTAAATTTGATTATCAGAAGGTCTCATATTCAAATTTGTTTCTATTTGTCATATTGATGGATAGAGTTACCCCGTAGCTGGGGAGATTGACAGTTATTCCGTAGAATTAGTTAACAAACTGATTTAGATACCATAGTTACCAAAAAAAAATGAAAAAGAGATAACTTAAATTTGGTTGAGAATCATTAGATCTTAGGTGCGAACCCCAATATAGACAAATATACTTGGTAATTTCTTCTCATGTGTCGAAGCTTTGGTTGGTGGACAGAGTTACTTGGTACCTGTGGGAGGTTGCAAGTATTTCGTGGAATTAGTTGTGAGTAAATTGAAAAAATAAAGAAGAATAGCTTAAATTTGGTTTTAAAACAAAGGTTAATTAGTTTGCCTCTTTTTGAGTTTGCAATACATGCACTAGGACAATGCCAAAACTGGTAAATGCATAAATTCTGTGTTTGTTATACATGTTCATAAGTTAAAATTGATTCATCGCTTATGAGTGCCTTTGCTGTTTTAGTTTCACCTGTTGTTGCATGTCCAAATGATTTTGTATAGGGTACCTTAAAGCTGGCACATACACACACCTGCCCAAAAAAAAAAGAGAGTAAATGAATTTATGCACTAGAACAATGTTAAAGCTTTAAAAAATCGAAAACTTTGTTCTTGTTTTTAGTATATATCATATCAGTCATCGCTATAAAGTGCTAATGAATTTTCCTCTTCTCTGTAGTTTGTGATGGAAGTTTTTTTCCATCTCTCCTTAAGGAGATGTCTGAAGTGGTTGGCAGCTTCAATAAACATGCGCAAAGATTGCTTGAATTGCATCTCTCTTCAGGTTTCCGCAAGTATCTTATCTTGCTCAAAGAAAGAATACAAGGAAACCATATTGCATTAGTTCAAGAAGGAAAAGATCTAGTCACCTATGCTATAATCAATGCAATTGCTGTGCGTAAAATACTTAAGAAATATGACAAGGTATTTCATTTTTGGATAATTAACTCGACATATTAATTGAGTTCTGCTTCCTTTATTAACTACTCCTGTCTATTTGTAGATTCACTATTCTAAGCAAGGCCAAGCATTCAAATCACAAGCTCAAAGTATGCACATCGAGATCCTTCAGTCCCCCTGGTTGTGTGAACTTATGGCTTTTCACATCAATTTGAGAGAAAATAAGGCAAAAAAAGAGAAGGCTCTTGCACTTTTTGGTGGTTGTTTTCTCATATTCAATGAAGGGAAACCATCTCTCACTTGTGAACTCTTTGATTCTATCAAGCTTGATATTGATTTGACCTGTTCTATTTGCTTGGTACATGCTCGCTCTTTCTCCATTATCTTGTCTTTTATGTTATCAGCAAGTATTATACCCACCACCACAATCACCCAAAAGAAAAAAGAAATTTCCCTTTAAATTATCAGATTCAAAATTTTGCTTGAAGCACAAACAGTAGAAGACTAACTTGATCTTCTGTGTGGTTTAAGACATGTCTGTTTTGCTGTAATAAAGAGCAATTATCTAAGTTTACTTAACAATTAGAAACCTCATCATATGACAGCATCAGACTACAAATTTAGTGAATCGAAAACTTTGCGTATGTTGTCAATATGGTGTGAAACTGTGTTATTTGGTGTTAGCTGGCTCTTAGTGACGGTGACGTGGTCTTCTCTAGCTTGTAATCAACAATTCTTATGTGTCTAACTCCAGATACTAGACTATGAAACCTCCAATCCAATGATAGCTGTTTGGTTGCCATGTTGGGTATTGAAATCCTGAGAATTGGGGTAGAATCCAAGTATTATGAACTGGATTACGGTCTTTTTATCTCACGTCGAGTACACGTGACAAATAATAGGATATCTATCTACTAATCCAATCTATTGGATTCCAAGTTGTTGCTCAATATTGAGCAAGTATGATAGCTATGTTCACTAGTATACATGACTAGGACATCTGCAATCAATATTTCACTCTCTATCTGTGGATATTGTTTAACTGATCCATACAAATGAAAGAAGAAAGCTGGAGGGGGAAGTTTGCATATATCTAGGGAAGTTTCTCAAAATCACATCAGATACGATACTGGAAATATATATCTTGTTGTTTTGACTTCAAAGTCTGTAGCATGTCACCAGTTGTTAGAGTAGCTTAGCTGAAAAACTGTTGTCTCTGTAAGTTTCAGCATATAATGTTGCCTTATATCCTAGCATTCCATGCAGAAATTTTCCGACTAGATTTATAATTTGTCATCCATTTAGCATTCAGGATAAATAAAGAGGAGATTTACTTTGGAAGTTTGTATCTTATATGGAACAGTGCTGTTAATACATCTGTTTATGCAGGATACCGTGTTTGACCCAGTAGCTCTTACTTGTGGTCATATCTTCTGCTATATCTGTGCTTGCAAAGGTGCATCAGTGACCATAGTGGATGGACTGCACGCGGCAAATCCCAAGGAAAAATGCCCTCTCTGCCGAGAGGTTAGCTAAACTTTCGGTCTTTATTCAATGGCTTGAACATTTAGCAAAGTTTCATACCTTTTTTTGATAACCGTGGTGTTCAGGTCAGCTTGTGCGTAAGGGATACATGTCACCTCTCACCAGTGCAATGTCATATACTTGTGAATAACATGTTAGGAGCACTAGTTTTCTTGAACACTGAATACCAAATTGCCTATGTTTAACTGAGTGATACTTCACATCAGAGAGGATAAACAAGTTACTTAAATCAGCATATGCCTCTGAACTTGTCTCCTCTGGGCTCTGTTAACAATTTAGCAGCTTTCCGACTCAGTGGAACCTGTGAGAAATATGATGATGTGCCTGCTTCGCAAAATCTGTAAAACAATGCAAAGAACTGTTCTTAAGAAATTTCAGAACATTATTTTAGTGATCAACATAAGTTGGAAAAGAAATTAACATTCGATAGTAATTTTTTGCTTATGGTTGATCTCTCTGTTTTCTAGCTTACTGCACCGACTTATCTTCTGCAATTCTGATTTACTTTGTGCTGGTATTATACAGTAAACCTTTTTTGTCATAACATTCATTGCGTATTTTTTTGTGTGTGATTCAGGAAGGAGTGTATGAAGGTTCTGTCCGTCTGGAAGAGCTTAACATTCTACTGAGTAGAAGGTATTCTTTCTTCTGTGAAGTGTGGTCGAATTAGGTCTATCAACTCCGGAGGAGTTTATACGGTTTCCACTCTTGTTGTTTTGTTAGTTGTAATTCATTTCTACATTTTTGAACAGTTGCCCTGAGTATTGGAAAGAACGCTTTCAGACCGAGAGAGTAGAGAGACTTCGGCTTACTAAGGAACATTGGGAATCTCAGTGTCGAGCATTTATTGGCGTCTGAATGATAATATTAGTCTCATAGTAGCATTAGGTTCTTCTGCATTGCTCGGATTCTTCAAAATGTTGTAGCTGCCATATCGGATCCTCCAAAAAGCAATATTTATGGCGGATCCGAAATGAGTTTAGTTCCTTTTTTACAGGAATTCAAGCAAAAATAGATTTTTCTTACAATTTCTCTATGTTTCTCCAGTTCATGCTCCAAAATACTGCTAGAATCTGTAAATAGCTGCATAATTTTGTCATATTTCGTGTTTTTGAGTTGAAGCACTCTAGCTAGCTGCCCTGGTATTGGGTAAAAAGTAGTTGTGGAACTCAACTGTCTAATTACTCCCTCCATCTTGATCATGTGATTCTTTTTCTTTTTTTCAGTTTCAAAAAGCATTTTTATATTTAATAACAATTTAATTTTAATATATTTTTTAATACTCATTTTACGCATAAATGTTTATGATTTATTTATAAGTTTTTATTTTATCTTATCATTCTAAATAGTGATCAATCAAATATCTAGTTTTCCACCTAAAGGAGGATTCTCTTATTAGGTACAGACAGCTCTTCATTTCACCATCAAGGACAAATATTAAGCATTTCAACTTGAAATCTAGATTCGCTTGTCGTTCTTAGCGAAAATTTGAAAAACAAGATTTTTCTCGTGACATGATTTCATCTCTAGAACTATTAGATATCTCCTTTTAATCATGTCCAAAAAAATTAAAGCATACATCCATTCAATCATCAAACATGCATAATTTTAAAAGATCTTGGATTGATTAAAAAAATTTCTTTTACTTCAATGGATATACCCTTAGGCATGGGCTCCAAGCTATAAATATAAACAACATAGAAATCACACTTCAAAAGAATGAACAATTATGAGTCTAGTTCATTTTAATTGTCGTGCTTATTAAAAGTAATTGGTCCATAATTTATTAAAAATCAAGATATGATTAGTTATTAATTTCCACTTTTATCCTTGCTCAATAAATGTGGTGAAAAAGAGAGTAGTATTATAAATGATAGTCACCATCTGATACATATCTCATATTACAATGAAACCACAAGATTCAACAGCACAAGGGGAAAATAAGCTAAATATTGCATCTGGGCTCTCTTCATTTCCATCACTTCTGTAAATGGTGCAAAGAATGGCTAACAATCACACCAACCGCGTGGTCTTCCGTTCAAAACTTACAAACCAAAAAGCAAAGGGAAAAGCAAACGAAAGCCACCAGATCAGCTTTAATGAATGAGTGACCCTACCGAGTCTTGGATCCAGCTAGCATCACATTGTCATGTGAATTAATCCCGGATTGGCTTCAAGTGCCAACAAGTAATGGATTTTTATCCTTGTACATGTGATATCTTTTGCAGAGTTTCTCTAATGTTGCTAACGAATGCTGCATCTTATTGAGTTTTGTGTCCATGAACATGCCCTGCAGAGACGGAAGAAAGAGTCTCCAGTGAGTAAATGACAGAGCACATACATGCTTAATGATTTTGTAAATTCCTCATTCTTACCTGATAATCATCTTCATACTCCTCCACAAGCCTGCTAATATAAACTCGTTGTATAGTAGTCAGTGGTTGCAGAGGAGCACTTTTTCCATCCGTTCGTTTCTTCCCAAGTGCTGACTTAAGATCTATAGTTCAAGAATCAAAAGTACCACATGTTAATATTATGGAGTACGAATGATACAGTGAAAGGAAACACAAGGATCAGACTCTTATTAGGCTTAAGTGGTCTTAACAGCTACATATAATAAACATACAGGTAATCACTCACCCACTATAGCAATCATCATGTCTGTATGAAGCTGGAAGAGTAAAACAGGAATCTAAACTTTATCTCAGTTCTTATCTATCCTAAAGTAATTTCTTATTTATCCTAAAAGACAATTTAACTAGCATTTCCATGAGCAACCTCTTGCAATCCCTTTCTCTTTCGCTTTTAAAGGATGAACTCCTTACTGACCTAATTGGCAGCTTCTTCTCCATGAAACAAAATTGGGCAAAGTCGCTAGAGTTTCCAATTGACGCCACAGATGATTAGTACTCCCTCTATTTCAATTTGTTTGTTTGGTTTTGACTAGACACTGAGTTTAACAAAGCAAAGAAGACTTTTGAATCCTGTTGTCTTAAGCATGTCCTCTAATAAGTTGAAATTAAAAATAGCCAAACAGAGGAAAGAGACATTCTTCACAAAACAGACTAAAAACGAAAAACGAAAAACGAAAGCAAGACAAACAAATTGAAAGAGAGGGAGTAATAGAATACTACTAAGCATGGAACTTACCACTATCATTTAAAACATTCAAGATATGGTGGAAGGTTCTATTTTTTTTTGAGAATGATATGGTGGAAGGTTCTACAGCAAAAGGCTACAAAAAAACTTCTTCCAAAGACGATACTATTCTTTAGCATAAGGCTAGCACTCCCCTTCATTATAGTACTATTTCCTTCCTGGGGACGCAGGTTATGAAGTTGAAGCAAAAAAGTAGAAAATGTATGTGTTCCATAATCTAATAACACAGCTCAGAAGCGTTCTGACGAATTCAATCATCAAGCTAAAGAAATTTTCCTCAGTACCCAGATTGTATATCTTATCAGACCTCTTCATACATCAATAAATAGTGTCAAATCTACGCATTCAATATATCACACAACATTAGCATAATTATAATATCCCAGTCTAATCATATAGTGTTACACAGAGAACTTTTAGAGGCCGTTTGGTTGGGAGTAAGTTATCCTGATCCCCTCACTAAGGTATAAATGGTGGGATAAAAAATCCCATGACTGTGAAATATCTTCAACCAAATGCGGGATATCTACATTTTATTTTTTTGACAAAATAACCCTACGTTTTATCCTAGGATTGTTATACCATATGCCTCACACCAACAACTCCTTAGCTCACAGCATAGCAACACCAACCAGCTGGGATTAATGCTTAATTACCGTTACATTTACATTAGGTCCCCATTGCGGCACTGCCTTGTTTATCAAGAATCTTTTTAGTCTGCCTTGTTCATCATTGTTAGAGCCTCTAGTTATGGTAAACCCCTAATTTCCCTCAAAAGACTCTTTTTGTTCTGAATTGATATGAATGAACTAATGGAGTAAAATGGATACGAAATAGCTCATTAAACAATTGAACTCCTACAGTAACAGCAACTAAGAGTACTGTAAAAAAAAAAAAAAAGAGGACTCACCATCTTCCTCAGCCTCACTGCCAGGATCGTCCAGATCCTCAAACGCATCAGCATCATCATCAGAGGTTGGTGGCGGCTTCTGCGGTGGCGGAACCTGAAGAGAGTCGGCTTCAATCATATGAGAGGTACGGCAACGGACACCGAGCAAATTAGGGTTACAAACGACGCCGAATGACTTGTAATTGTCGATTACGCTGCCCTTGTCGTCCCAATGAGAGTTGACCAGTGACCGGAGCTTCGGTGGAAGAGAAAACGCCGGTTTGAATACATTAGGGTTCTTCTTCGGCAGACCAACTCTCACTTTCGCTCTTGATCTCTTGTACTTTCGCCGTGAACCACCCATCTCTGTGTGTGAAAGAGGGGCTAGGGTTTAAGGGATTGTGCTTGATAAACCCTTTCGGTATTTTAGATACCTCACATATATAAAACTTAGAAATAAAAATACAATATATAATTTTTTTTTTAATGACAAAGAGAAACCTTAGTCGAAATTTCTGCTTCTATCCAATAGTTTACTTACCACAAAGTCTGATGCAATTAGCTCAACTCAAAAGGTAAACACTTAACTTTTACTGGCAAAGAGTTTCGAATTTTAGACCTCTAATATGCAAGTCCAAGCCCAAATCACTGAGCCACTCGGAAGGATAAAACATGGAATATTTCAAAAATGTACAATCTAACCTAATATATTGCACAAACATAGTCAATTAAATAATATTATATATTTCTATATCGAGAATATGGTCTTAGATAAGAAAGCATAAAGGTCGTGATAAGGGTAGAAAATTAGTAGACAGTTAAGAATTGTCTTATTACGGGCCTATTCATGTCTTTGGCTGGTTAAAAGTATAGACCTTCGAATCGATTATATTAGCATATTCATATGGTTCTAAATTTACTACGTTTAGGTGAATGCTACCTTCTTCTTTTTGCTACGGTTCCTTGCATATATGATCCACACTTCTTTGCCATTTGCTTGAGCCAATGACCATTCAAAACCTCTATATCTCTATTCTATTCTCTTCACATTTAATTGTGAAGTTTCATTGAATTTGTTATTTTTACAAGTGTATAATATTATTTATTGTTTATACACTGAACACTTATAGTACATTTATAATACAATTTGAACTCATACTGCAAAGAAGTATTTATAATACAAATCTCATTGACAGATATTACGTTTAACACATTTTAATATACATTGTGTCAATTTCTTACAATATATTTGTAATGCATGCATAATTTACTTTGAATACAAGTGTAAATTTATAATAACATTGCTAAAAAAAGATAATAAACAAAAAATATTGCTAAAATCAGTAAGCATTTATCAAAAAAGTAATCGCCCAAGTAATTTTTCCTATAAAATGACCTTGTTTCTTTAATTAATAATGAAAGGGATTGAAGAATTACAATTTGTTTTATAGCCTATATTGTTACTATTCAGTAAAATCTACGGAATATACTACTAGGAGATTACATTACATTGAAATCTAATGTAAATATTTGATGGATAGGTAAAAACCAGAATGGTGCAGTTAGAGCTCAGATGATCTGTTGGCATATTCTTGAACCAAAGCCCCAAAAAGTGAAGGCCTTTCCAGCAAATGAGATGGTTTGTCAAACTCTTTTGCCACTCCTGCATGAAAAATGACATGTTTGGGGTTGAGAAAAGAGTTTTAAAGTTCTATACGCGAACAACGCCACAAGAAATGTTATACTACCAAATCACGTAAAAGGTAAATTACATGTAACGACTCATAATAAGTGAAATTAGTAACCTAGAAAAAGAAGACGATGGATAACGCCTATAGTAGTAGGTTGAGTTACATTAAGAGTGTGTTTGCTATGAAGGGAAATGTTTTCCACGGAACGTATTTCTTAGAAGACATGTGCTGGTAAGTAAGCAGAAAATGTCCCATGGTTAGGAGTGTATATCCTAACAATCTCCCACTTAGACTTTTAAGTAGCGCAATTATTAGAATATACTAATCGCTAAACACATATCTGTGGAAACATTAGTATTTCCATATAAGTCAAGTAAATATTGCATTCATTTCTCTTCGTTCGTAGGACAAATGTCTCCGACATTCCACTAAAAGGGGAAATTGTCTAAAGAGTATTCATATAATCTAGGACAATATCGTAGTGGGGGTAAAAGGGGAGGGGAGATCGGTATTCGGTGGCATTAGGGGGGCATGAAGGAGACAATCAGTGAAAAATGCCACTTATGGAAAAAGAATTATGCAGTATACTATAAGCATCTAGTTTGATGATGTATGAAACTCGCAAAATTAGGCAAAGGGAAAGCTCAAACCAGATAGGCCAAGAACTTACTGACTATGCTTGATTTTGAAATGTTCAATCACATAAAGATAAATAATCATTTACCCGATTCAAAACAAGGAACGAAGTAAAAGGAGAGAGATCAGAACCTGCATCGACAACAAGAACTCTATCGCAGTCCATGACTGTTGGTATTCTGTGGGCAATGCTGATTATAGTACAGGAAGTGAAGTCCTCACGGATGATTTTCTGAATCACAGCATCTGTCTGTGAATCAACAGAGGCGGTTGCTTCATCCATAAATAGAAGTCTGCTGCGTTTTAGCATCACTCTTCCCAAGCAAAGAAGCTGCCTCTGCCCGACACTCCAGTTATCTCCATTATCAACAACTATGATTTAACAATAACAGTGTTTACTTATCAGTATGGTCCATATATTTGATGACCACTGAAGTTGGTTGTGTAATTCAGCAGAATCACAAGGATGACGTCGAGGAGGAAAAGTTACCTAGTGCGTCAAGTTTTTCAGGTTTTGAAGACACGACATCTTTCAGTTGACAACGATCGAGGCTCTACAATGAACAAGATTTCATATTAGAAGAATTCCTGGAAGATAAGAAAACAATGTATGGAGTATTTGCTTTTTTCCTCATCAACAAATATTATGTTGCTCCGACAGAATTACAATCCAAAGAAATCTCAGCAGTCTATATATGCTTTGGCTAATTTTATGTTATCGTTTGAGGTAGTTCGTAAACTCACTCAGCAAGTTAAATTACCTTCCAAATTTCATCATCTGAATATTGTCCAATGGGGTCAATGTTGCTTCTCACAGTTCCTTCAAACAGAACTGGCTCTTGGGGAATGATTCCGAAACGAGATCTAAGATCATGAAGGCCGAGCCTGGATATGTCAATGCCGTCGATGACTATTCTTCCAGCTGCAGGCTCCACCAAACGGAAGAAAACTTGAATTAGTGTTGATTTTCCACCCCCAGTACGACCAACAACACCGATCTTCTCTCCCCCTCTAATGTTGAGAGTAATTCCTTTAAGCACTAGAGGAGTGTCTGGACGATATCTAACCTGTTCACCAGTAGAATAAACAATACAGAGATTCAATGGAACATATTTGAAATTTAAGAATCTGTAGACTAGCAAATATCAGTTGGATTATACCTTTAAGTCTTCAAGCTCAACGTTGCCATGGCTCGGCCAATCTGGAGGGGGGACAAAATCTGTTTTTCTCCACTCTGCTTCTGATGGTATGCATGAGAACTGTTTTAATCTTTCAACAGAAACCATTTTGTTTTCCACGAAGCAACTCACAAAGATGGACCAGAATAGCACACTGTTAAGGGACAAACCATATGATAGTGATAAGCCCACGTTTTCTACAAAACAAAAAAAAGTATATTAGTTTAATTGAGCTCCAGAATAGAACACGGAGATTAGTACAACAAAAGACTGAAGGAAAGAATAGAAGAAGCTAGGTTCATGTTGATCCACTAGCCCGACCTCGTCCAAATTAGAAGTTTCTCGTACTCTTGGTTGATAATTTTATAGTGCAGATGAATGCACGACATAATGTTTGTCAACTTGTATGGAATCGAATATCCTGATCACTGAGATTGCAAAAACAATATGACTACTGAATCCAATCTCATGACAGAATTATTTCGTTCGGCAACTTCGCATTCTCTTAATGTATATACATTACTTCACACAAGAAGGATAATAGTTGTTCAAGCCTTTTTTGTATTTACATAGGTGAGGTGAATCAGGTATGCTTAATTTTTACCCGACAAAATCTGACTCTCGAATAGGATAGGATGCATAAAATTGAAATGCCCGAAGGTACAACCAAGATTTTGACTTGCAACAAGTAGATAACAAATAAATTATTAATAGAAAGACTATGCTCAACAGGTATCCGCTTTCCTCAAAATCATTTCTCTTTTCCGGTAGTGGAGGAAGATCTAAATGCAAAAGGATTATCATAACTAGAATTCATGATAATCGATGGATGACCGTTGGACAGGTGTTATACCTGGCTTGATGATGCTGCTAGGTAATACAATCATGAACACTGCAGAAACACAGAGAAGCAAGCTCCCCAGCAGTTCCAGTCGGAACCCCAACCACTCATTGGATCCATTGTTGTGGAAATCCATTCGCAAATTGGCATTCACTCGGTTTACATTTTCTTGAGAAAACATCTCCTGCTTCCTAAAGCAACGTATAGTCATAACACCTGAGATACTTTCAGAGAAATGATGAATAACAGGTGCTTTTGTAATTGAATCAAGCCGAGTCAATTCACGAGATGTTGCAAGGAAATATCCCTGTAAACCAGAAATGAATTTACTGTTACTTCGATTATAGTCTACATAATTACCAGTTCTATCCTTTTAAAAGATCGCAAATATGTCATATCAATGAACTCCAATTTAATTACTTTAACACATCTTATGTCTTCTATCTGCCCGGAACTTTTCTTGTGAATTAAAAGTTGAGAATTTTAGTTGCAACCAACGTAGATGTGAGCTTAGTATCGAGTCATCAAGAAAGCATATCCGCCCCACATCTTTTGATCAGAGTCGCAAGTAAATAAAAAAATTGCCACTGAGATATTTTAAAGGAAAAATTTTTTGCTGGACAGAACAAATAAAGAAGTTTCCCTTTTAATCAACATTACCTTTCAGGCGAAATGCTCAGAGAACTAGTTGTCTTTAAAAGACAGTTAAGAGATGGATTTGGATTCGAGTTCAAACAAGAAAAAAGAAGAGAGAGAGATAGAAAAGGAAAGGCGTTACAAAGAATGCTCGTACCCGGTACCAGATATTTAGCCAACCCAGAGGAATCAAAAGTATTGTGGTTGGCCAAGAATATTGGCATGTGATGATGATGATGCTAAGCAGCGTAACAAACATGGCCAAAGTGAGATTCATAAAAAACGGGAGAAATACATCAATGTTGGTCTGATCATTAGATGCCTGCAGAAACAACCAAAACATCTCAACATCAGTAAATTAATTTGTATTCAAAAATATGACATCCGTAAAACATGCAATGGATACATGTCTTCATTTGATCATCTAAGCAACAAACTTTGAAAATGACATGCAAGTGCACAAACTTGTTTTCAGAAAGTTACCCGACTCAGAATTCTTCCAGAAGGTGTTGTGTCAAAAAAAGACATTGGAGCGTGCAGTATGCTGTGAAGAATCTGTCTGAAAAATATTTGGGCAGTCTTAAGCCCCATGAGTGTCACAAAATACATCCTTACCACTATCACCAAAGCAGAAACAACTGCGATAATACCATATATCTCAATGAACAAAGAAGCATTGAAGGACATGGCACGATCTGCAGAAGTTTCATATGCCAGCCAATAATCACTTGCCATTAGACAACCTTGCCACAAGAAAGAAAACAAGAAAACTAGCACCACGCCCCACCATCCAAAAGCTTCAGTAGCATATTGCTTATACACCCGAAGACTGACTTTTCCAGTTTCTCTTTCTTCTTCCTTTATAAGTTTTGAATTACCCCTATCAGATGTAGACTGTTGAGAGTTATCCTCTCCATTTTCTTCCCTGTGTTTAGATAATCCTCGAGGAGATTTTGATAATTCACGGAAAGTGTTGCTCTCATTATTGGTTTCCACATCCACAAGTTCTAAAGAGGTCTCATGCGCAGCTACTAACGCTTTAAAATCCATGCCAGCTTCTAGTATCTCATTATACTTGCCAGATTCCACAATCCTCCCATCTCGCATGACCTTCAAGAAAGAAAAAATAAGTTCACAAAGTTCAGGTTTTATAGAAACTAAACATACACTACTCTTGACACTTGGTTCCGAAGAAATTTAGGAAGAAGAGAACCACACTCCAAAAACTTACAAGGATCAGGTCAACATTATGCAAGAAGTCCACTTGGTGGGTGACAAGCAAAATGGTTTTATCTTTAAGAATTCCCCTCACGCATTCCTGCAAAGAGCTTCAAAATGTGATGTTGAATATACATAGCACCAAGTCAAAGAATCAAAGTATTCAAATGGCATATAGGAATTGTCAACTTCACACTGAGATAATGAAAAATTATTTCACCCCTTCAGTTCTTTTTAGTTGGAACTAGGAAATTTAGGCGGTTCTAAAAATAGTATGTAGTAATAAGAATTTTCAAAAAGGGAGAGATAACAAGAAAATCACCACGTGGCCTCCTTCGGTACACATTAAAGCATAACATAGAAGGAGATGGCATTCATTGGTCCCTAAAATAACGTGGACGGTAAGTAGCAAGAGTTCATGATCGAGCCTACCAAACTTAAAAATAGTCTTTTCGGTTGAAATTTTTTGGTTTGTAGCTTGCCACTTTCACATCTTCCTCTTAGGAAATGAGGTGTGTTTACTGCGGAAACTAGTCATCCAAAATTCATAAATAGCAGGGTTCTGTTCTCCTCTGATAGTCCAAATAATTAGCAGAATGGAACAGTGTAATTTGTATGACATTGAAGAGCTCTAACCTTGAAGATTTCAGAGCCAGTGTGAGCATCAACGGCACTGAAGACATCATCAAGTAAATAAATATCACAGTCCTGATAAACAGCTCTTGCGAGCTGAATTCGCTGCTTCTGGCCACCACTGAGATTGATGCCACGCTCTCCTATTTCAGTCTGGTCTCCAAACTCCATCATTTCCAAGTCCTTCTCCAAGCAACAGACCCGGATTACTTCCTTGTACCTATTTCTGTTCATTGGCATACCAAACAGAATATTTTCTTCTATCGTGCCATTCTGAATCCATGATGTTTGTGCAACATAGGCAGTTGAACCACAAACTGTGACCTGTCGAAGAAGGGTTGGCAAAAGCAGGTTAGCAGATAATAAGATAAATAAGGATTTATTCTCCATCATATCACTCCATATTTCAACAAATAGGTGAATTAGTTCATTAGATTTAAGTATGAATCTCGCACGTACTTTCAGTGAGGAACCTGACCCACTGGACAAACAGAGGACGACACAAACTGATTCGTCAGCATTGGTTGTGCTTGCATTCAAGATTGCTAATCCAGGATATAGACAACCAAGCAAAAAATGTAAAATATGAAGAGTAAAGTAACAAATCAGCTAATGCAACATAAATGATAATATTTGGTTCTTAGATCTTGCTTTAGGCGTTCACATTACTTGTTTGAAGTTCATTGGAAGCAAGGACTATTAAGATTTGGTGCAAAAGGAGTGAAGCACATTAGTCTGACACTGTTTGGCCAGTAATAGCGCTGATCTAGTGGAGATCAAATGATACACGAATGAGAATGCATCAGGGACCTTTTAAGAAAATATATTTGATAGGTACTAGTTTAATTGTAACTGTTCTTCATATAAGACTTCCACTCTACGCATTTGTCTACATTATCTTTTAATAACACAGAAGAAGCTACGCAGATAACAACGAGAAACAAAAGGTAATTGGCAGCCTGCTAACATTTGTATTAATCATTCAAACAGAAGAATAAGCTACGAGGATGAGATCCATACCTGACCCGATAACTTGTGCATCTCACCAAGTACTGATGCAAGAAGGGAGGACTTTCCCGACCCAACTGTCCCTACTACAGCTGCAAGGTCTCCCTTTCTAATCTCAAAATTTATATCTTTCAGCACTACTTCGCTGTCTTCATCATCCCAACTGAAAGCTCCATCTTTCACCTTCATAGCAATTGTACCCCCACAACCTTCCAGTCTTTCCACTGATTTATCCACTAACTCCTTACTGATCATATATTTGTCCAATCTTTCAAGAGATATCATTGCTTGTGAAAGTGAGATCATGGATTGAGGGAAGGTCCTGATTGGTTCTTGCAACATCTTGAAGAGAGAAGTTGCAGTGAACACCGTCCCTGCATCAAGTGGAATTCCCAACAAAATTGCACTTCCAAAAGTGAGTGTAGCCACTAGAAGAGGTGTGCTCCACAAGACGATAATATTACCAGCAATTGAGTACAAGAAATTGGACAACCATGTGTACTCTGATTCACGGAAGGATTGAATTCTCTTGTTAAAATGTTCTTCCCATGCCTGGAACTTTATGACACGCATATAATTAAGCATCTCATTTGTTGCCTTCATTCTGGAATCACGATTCTTCATGATGTTACTTTGAAACCTGTTGTTTCTTTTAGTTCCAAACACCACAAATACCATGACTGCTGCGAGTCCTACTAGTGTTACAACAGTTGAAGCACCAAGGCAGGTATAAAGGATGGCTAAAGCCACAGAAACTTGCAGTGGCATGAGCCAAATGGAATGTAACTGTAGCATCATGTCAGACAGCTGTTGAGCATCCACAGCCATATAATTTACAATCTGTCCAACACCATGAGCCTGCCGAGCTGAGCATGACAACCTTAAGCCCTTCTTATACAAAGAAGTGATAAGTGTGGATCGAATGAGCATTCC